>CM076077.1:33015000-33212500 GCA_038088235.1 Zacco platypus
TTATCAGTTTATCTGTTTATCTGTTTATTCTGTATGTCTATGTTTATCTGTTAATTTCTGTTCCCCAGTCCTGTCATTTTCACATTTGTTCATTGTTTTGATTTCTGTTCTGTCATCTGTCATGTGTTCCTTGTTTTCATTGAGTTCTGTCATCTGTCATGTGTTCCTTGTTTTCATTGAGTTCTGTCATCTGTCACATGTTCCTTGTTTTCGTCCTGTCATTTGCCATGTGGTTCTGTTTTGATTTCCTCCTTGTTATTAGTTCATCGTTATCACCTGTGTTTGTTAATCAGTCATGTCTTTCACCTGTGCGCTACTCGTTACCCGCTTGTTCTCTGGTTTATTTATTCCCTCTGTGTCAGTCCAGTCCTTGTCCGTGATTAACGTTATCGTGTTGGATCTCTCTGTTTGTAACCTGTGTCTTTGTGATTATTAAACAACTTCAACTGAATTCCGCTCTTCGTGCCTGTTCCTGTGCGCCAGCACGTGACAGAATCACGGACCCAAAAAACCGACAACAACAACAACTGTGGGGTATCCGGCAGCGGGGGCGTCCGCTGGAGAGGTATGTGGGGGAATTCGTTGAGTTCTCCCATCTGGCGGGCTGGCCGGATGCCACGCTAAACGTAATATTTTGGTTGGGACTGGATGAGAACACGATTCGCCCGGATGAACCGATGACCCAGGCTTCGTTGGTAGATCTGATTAATCTGATCCTTGGGTTGAATGGTTCCAGGTTTGAGGTGGAGGAATGTGTGTCTCATCCGGTTCCAGCCAAAACACCCGCTCCGCCAGCCCAGCCTTCTCCGAGTCTCCCCGCATGCCTCTGCAGCGGAGTGCTCCTGGTCTGGCCGCCTTACCCGTTCTCGGACGAGGAGGAGCTTCCGGATCTCCTCTGTCTGCACCACACCACTCTGCCCTATGACACCATCCTCAGTCCTTCCGTTTTTCAGACCAGCGCTCCCAAGCCACGACGCGAGCGCGAACGGCCGCCTATAGTGACCGCCGCTCAGAAGCCACCAAGAGGGGCCGCCGCACGCAAGCCACGCCCCCGAAAGACCGCGAGGGATTCCGAGCCCGCTCCAGCGCACCGCGAGCCCGCTCCAGCGCACCGCGAGCCCGCTCCAGCGCACCGCGAGCCCGCTCCAGCGCACGTCTTCCCGGAGCCGTCTCCCGAGCTCGCAACCCCAGAGCCGTCTCCCGTGCTCGCCGTCCCAGAGCCGTCTCCCGTGCTCGCCGTCCCAGAGCCGTCTCCAGTGCTCGCAACCCCAGAGCCGTCTCCAGTGCTCGCCTTCCCAGAGCCGTCTCCCGAGCTCCCTAACCTCCCAGACTTCCCAGGACTCCCTGACTTCCCAGGGCTCCCGGACCCTCCAGAGCTGCCGGAGCTCCCTGACCCTCCAGAGCTGCCTGAGCTCCCTGACTGGCCCGAGCTCCCAGACTGGCCAGAGCTCCCAAACTGGCCAGAGCCTCCTGAGCTCCCAGACCCTGAGCTCCCAGACCTTCCTCCGCCTGAGCTCCCAGACCTTCCTCCGCCTGAGCTCCCAGCGCCAGAGCTCCCAGACCTTCCTCCGCCAGACCTCCCAGAGCCAGCGCTCCCAGACCTCCCAGAGCCAGCGCTCCCAGACCTCCCAGACCTTCCACCGCCGGGGCCTGTGACTGTTCTTCAGCCGCCCAGCCCGCTGAAATGGGGGACTCCTCCCCTGAGAATTTTGGGGGGGGGCCCAGTGGCTCCGTCTACGGTGGCCAGAGGGAAGGAGGCCACGTCCGGTACTCCACCCAGGACTCCTCCATGGCCGCGTGACCTCATGGCCCTAACTATGACTCCTCCATGGCCGCCTGACCTCCTGACATCCGCGGGGACTCTGCCCTGGACTCCTCCATGGCCGCCGGACCTCCTGGAGGTCCAGGAGACACCCTGGAGGCCACCTGAACTGCCTAAGCCTGACCACGGCCTCCAGGGTGCCCGTCATAATGTCATAATCGTGTCCGTTTTCGTCCATATTCGTGTCTGTTTATCAGTTTATCTGTTTATCTGTTTATTCTGTATGTCTATGTTTATCTGTTAATTTCTGTTCCCCAGTCCTGTCATTTTCACATTTGTTCATTGTTTTGATTTCTGTTCTGTCATCTGTCATGTGTTCCTTGTTTTCATTGAGTTCTGTCATCTGTCACATGTTCCTTGTTTTCGTCCTGTCATTTGCCATGTGGTTCTGTTTTGATTTCCTCCTTGTTATTAGTTCATCGTTATCACCTGTGTTTGTTAATCAGTCATGTCTTTCACCTGTGCGCTACTCGTTACCCGCTTGTTCTCTGGTGTATTTATTCCCTCTGTGTCAGTCCAGTCCTTGTCCGTGATTAACGTTATCGTGTTGGATCTCTCTGTTTGTAACCTGTGTCTTTGTGATTATTAAACAACTTCAACTGAATTCCGCTCTTCGTGCCTGTTCCTGTGCGCCAGCACGTGACAGTCGGTTTAGGTACTGTTTGGGATAAATATGCGTTACTGTGAGAGATTACTCAAATTCTACATAATAAAAACATAGATGAGAGAAATAAATGAGAAAAAAACAGATTGTTTGATTTACTCAATCATATTGTTTACAACTAAAAATTGCATTTGCTTTTAAAATTAGATTTTTTTTTGTTATCTAAAATTCGCAATCTTGATTTAAAATTCTTTTTACTGTTGACATTACTGAAACTACAGTCCCCCGCATGCTTTACAGACGTTTTAATGAGTAATCATTTTGAAATGAAGTATTACTTTGAGACTTTATAGTGTTTAATTATGTTGGGATTTTGTCAAGTCATCTTTATACAGATACAGTTTGTTTCAATTACAGTGATCAACAGAAAAACGATTCAATGATGCAAACATTTCAGCCATACAGCAGCTGTAGAGTCAGTTCAGTGCTGAAACTTGATTCAGTTCTGTTGTAAAGACCATCAATTATTAAATGTTTGTTTCATCTTTAAGCAGTTCTGCAGAAAAGCGGTGTCGTCATCCAACAGTGTCAGTGCGGTCAAATCAATAACATTGTTGAGTATTAAGTATCAAATATTTCATACAGTTCCTTCTGCTTGAAGATTGAATTTAGAAGCATTTCAATTACCGTTACGGTGAAGATGGAGCTTTTGCTAAGGCTGAGGATGATAAATAAAGAGGTTTATTCTATATTTCTCACAAACAGTTTGCTAGCTAGCTAAAATAAATCAGTGAAATGGCACATAATACATGATTAAATCCAGTCAGGGAAAATAAATTTACAGCGAGACTCGGACCACTTAAAAATAACTTCCTTCCATGATGTTTGTTACATGCACAAATTATGTTTATGTCATTTCTTTGATTCATGTGGAACTCATGCACATGATTCAATCATGTAAATCCAACACATGTTTTGTTGACGTCAAGTAAGTGTATAGAGATGCGTATTATTAATGCGACGTCATATGGGTGATCTTTTTAGCGTTGTGACAGAACCTCCTTCACATTTCAAATCTGAGAACATGATTACTGATGAACAGCAACATGTCGAGCGAAATAATATGATTCAGCTGAGAGAGCAATAACTCTCTGGATACCTCAGGTACGTTCTGTTACTTTTCCGTCCCACTAGTTTGTCATATGTGAAACAAGTGGGAGACTCAATTCTGTCGGCCCCTTGATAGTTGTACATAATTACATAGAGAAGCGCTAGATAATATATTTGGGTATAATCACAGTGTGTGTGCTTTATGTGGTGCGGACCCCTATTCCCTGATTAGTTGCTCTGATGAAATTGAATTATCTCTAATTCACTGGATTTGTGGTGATTAAGAGAGACGAATCATGCGAGAACTTAGAACGACAGCTCTGGAGCAGCAAATAAATGAACAACCTCCGTGAATTTCCCTTTGTGGGGGATGTGAGCTGAAGCTGTCTCGCTTTAATTCACACAAGCCAGCGCTGCATTCGTCAAGCAAATGAGTGTTTTGAATTTACGTGGCTGTAATATGACATAATCAAGTTGTAATTTATCAATTAGAATAATTAGGAAGCTCATCTGATTTAATTAACATGCTGAAAAGCAAAGCAGTCAAACAGATTTAATCTTGAGCAGTGCTTGGTTACAGCACTGGCATTTACAGTGGTTAGCCAAGTGCAGTGAACATTCATTACCTAGTAAAACCGAGCGGCTTGACTTGTTCTTCTGGCTCTCTTTGAGATTATTTTTTTTAAAATTGCTATAACTTATAAGTGGAATTTGAGTAAGCGGGAGACTAAAATTAGCGCTAGTATTCGGTTATACCAGAGCTTCCCAAACTTAAGAGGGGTAAGGCCCCCCAAAAACATCGCAAAAGCTCCACGACCCCGGCGTTAAAAAATATATACCGACATTTACCTACAAATACATTTATTAACAAGTTTGTAAGAATTTCGAGTGAACTATGATGTAAACATTCTTTACAAATATATTTAAATCCATAACACTAAACTTACATACTTTCACGAAAAAAATCAAATTTTAGAACAATTGGAATATTTTAATTATTTTAATATATTGATTTGGACTAGCTACGACCACCTGCAATACCACTACGGCCCACCGGGGGGGCACTGCCCAGAGTTTGGGAAGCACTGGGTTATACTTTCCCATCGTTTTAGGCCTATTTCTAATTTTAGAGCTTAAAGCCATGTTTCCTAGTGCACAATTTGGGCGTCTCCCTTATCTGACCCTTGATTTGATTCAAATGTGTTTGATTAGGAAGAGTTGGAAAATGTTTTTTCAGAGCTTCCCAAACTTAAGAGGGGTAAGGCCCCCCAAAAACATCGCAAAAGCTCCCCGCCGTTAAAAAATATATACCGACATTTCCCCACAAATCATTCCACCATTAGTCAGGTTGTTTGAGAAGAAAGAGATAAAATGTAATTGCAATAAATGCTTTAATAATCCATAGCAGCGGATGACTATTATTCTGTTGCGCGGAACAATGTGGCCAACTGTATTCAAAGAGGAAAGTAGCTAAAGCCTGCCCAAAAAGTCCCTAAATGTCGCTAGACGACGTCATGCATCAATTAGCACAGAGCCTCCCAAACTTAAGAGGGGTAAGGCCCCCCAAAAATATTGCAAAAGCTCCACGACCCCGCCGTTAAAAATATATATACCGACATTAACTACAAATACATTTATTAACAAGTTTGTAGGAATTTCATGTGAATTATGAGAACTATGATGTAAACATTCTTTACAAATATATTTAAACAACACTAACCTTACATAATTTCAAAAAAATCCAATTTTAGGACAATTGGAATATTTTAATTATTTTAATATATTGATTTGGACTAGCTACGCCCCCCTGCAATACCGCTACGGCCCACCGGGGGCGCAGCCCACAGTTTGGGAGGCACTGATGTGTAATGTTGTTGTCGGGGGGTCAACAGGATCACTCTGGTAATAACTAAACACGCTGTTGTTAGTTACTGAATGACTTCTTTAAACACAACAATGACTACATTTACACACACAACAATAATGCGTTTATTTTTAATAATCAGAGTAAGGACTTAATCGCAGCATGGCACGATCATTTATATAGCAAATTTCATACTCAATCAAAGTGCTTTACATGAAAAGGACCTACATAAGAATTAACGCTGTACATTTTGAAAGTCATCTCTTTCTGACACCAACTTCAGGTCCTAGAGTTTCTACCAATGAGCTGATGAGTTGAATCAGCTGTGTTTTAATAGAGAGACAAAGATGGGGTTCTTCAGGAGCAGGGTTGAGAAACACTCGCAACTGAAGCGGGGCATTCGGTCGGGAGGGCTCAACCGGCACTGTGAAGAGGCAGGACGAAACTGTTAAGCCTTTGTGACACTCTTCATAAATACGGGAAGAAGGAGGCGGGAACCTGCAAATCTTCGACGTAATTTTAATCAAATAAATAAACAAACAATAAAACGAAAGTAAAATGGCGGCAGTTCCTCACGGCGACTGCCGCCCACACAAACATAATACAACACAAGATAAATTCCAGGCCTGGTCCTCTCTCGTCCTTCACTGTCGTCGCTCCTCTTTTATACTTCCGGAGCTCCTCCGTGAGAGATACGAGACCGGTGTAGCGTGCAGCTGACGCTCATTATCTCTCATGTCACTGGCCTCGCGGCGCTCCCTCACGGCTCTCGCCCACCCTGCTCATCACAGACTTATTAAACTTGTTAACTTTTAAGGCCTCATCACTGACTCAGAACAGGGGCCCGATGACTAAAAGGTTGCAAGCCATTCAAATTTTTTTCAATTCAAATTTATTTGTATAGCGCTTTTGACGATACATATCATTTCAAGGTAGCTTTACAGAAAATGGATGTCAACATTACAATTTAAAGAATGCAGTTAGCAAATAACATAATTTAGTTAATTCATTTACAATCAGAGTTAGCAGTTTAACCGAGGTTAGAAGCAAAGAGCTCCCGGAAAATAAATTACATTAACAATAATTAGGATATAGAATTGGGCAATGTGCATGTTGATCCAGATGAATGAGCCATCACTGCATTCAAACGTGAGGGGTCAACCAGAGCTTCACGGGGCAGGACCGAGTGCAGCCCATGAACGTTCTTTGAAACCAGAAACCTGTAATGGGGTGGTTTGAGTCATCTAAGAGGAGCGATTTATCCTGTGAGTTTCTGAATTGGTTTGGTGATGGGAGGTTGAGAATGTAAAAGAAGTGGCCTTTTTTTTAACCTGGTCTGTCTTTGTTTGATGAAATAAGAGAGTTTCGCTGTCTAACACTCAGCAATCTGAAATTGTAGGACGGATTTGTGGCGAATTCAGAGCATCTGAAAAAAAAAAAAAAAAAATCCAAAATAAGGTAGTGGAGTTGGGGTTGGATCCGCCTCTGGAGCCAGCAGCCTGAATTTCTGTGAGAATCTGGGATCTGTACCATGGGTGGCAGTCCCAGAGCGACGGCATTCGGTGGGACGGGCAGCAGTGTTGCTGAAAAGAGACTGTATGGAGATTTAGTTTGGAGGAGAGTGTTAGGAGGGAGAGGGGCTGCGGTTGTTTGTGGAGACAGCCTCACACTTGGGTCGGCCCCTGGGAGCAGAGGAGGAACAGGGAAAGTAGCAAAAGAGGGAAACCGCAGAGGAAAATATTATGTCTGGGCCTGCATCACTAGCAGAGATACCCTCACACTAGTGTCTGCTTCTGAAGCTGGAGAGGGTTAGAGACAGTGGAAGGAAAAGGCAACAATTGGGAGGCTGAGGGAAGGAAGAAGTCAGGGCAGGTGGCCATACTGTGAGGAGAGTGAGAGAGGAGAGTGACCTACTGCCGAGGCCTGCCACTGGAAGAGGATGAGGTCTTGCTTGAGAGGGAGATGGTGTAGTTTGGTGCCCTACTCACTCGACCGGCTGAATTAGAGGGTGGAGTGGATTTAGGAGGGTTGACTGACTGCAAGGAGATGCATAGATTATATAGTTGGTTTTTATTCATCCTTTGGGAAAACTGTACATGTGATTTAATTTGAGCTCGTTCTTTATGGCAGGGATCGTTGGAAGGGCGAGAGTATAAGAGGATGCCGAGGAGAATGGTGAACGTCTTACGGTCTTGGGGTGCGGATGAGACACAATTGCGGAAGAGGATTGAGAGAGAGAGCTGACTCGTTATCGGATGGAAAGAGTTCAATCTGTTTGCGGAGATTATCTGAACTTTTAATAAAACATCATTTATCATAAACCTTCTCTTGCAAATAAGTTCTCTCGTTCATCAATACAACTTCCAGCAAAGATCAACTGAAAAGAAATTGCATCAGGACTCCCACTGTCTCACAGACAAGGGTAGAATAGTTTGAATGTTTATTCTAGTCTTGTTTTTATTGCACCTGATGTTGTTTGCAGTTTATGCTCATAAACTGGACTATAACCCTAATCATGTCAATTGTTGCTGCACGCTCTCATAAAGTAATAGGATATTATTGGCTATGGCCAAGACAATAAAATCCCACTATAGGCTATAGACGTTCACTCACTAAACATTCATTGGATGATTGTTGGCCGGACATCTGAGGACAATTCTGTCAAGAATTCCCTAAAATTAGTTACTAGATTCAGGTACTTTTAGTTGATTATCATTACTTATAAATATTTCCCTTTTGGTACTGTATGTAGCATGTAAAATACACAGTTGTGTTGGCCAAGCATTCACGTCTGCGTCCAAGTACTGTTTTTGATTTCATCTTCTGTTTTCATTTTAAAGGTGGGGTGAGTAGTTTCTCAAAAACTCTGATATTTGAAATCAACTCAAACAAACCCACACCTCTCTTCATTGCTCCGCCTCCAAAACTCACCCTCCAATCCTAACCACCCTGCTCCGAGTCGGTCTAGAACCCCGTCCCGATTGCTGCTGGCAGATGAGGCGAGTAACTCTCACTAGCTGGCCTCTGTTATATGCACAATGCGAAAGTGGATGTCTGTTTATCACAACAAAAAGCTTGATGATGAACGAAGCACAAAAAATGAACATACAATACACGAGAGTAAACACAAGCAAGTGTTCGTTGTTAGACACCAACAGCGCAGGAGCTCACGACACTCAAACCCAGTGTTACTCATGTCAAGCGGAATCAAAGCATTCTCCACCTCTGTTTTCAGGCCTTCCCACTTAGCTCTCTCCAGCGCTGGAAAGCTTTTCTAATATTAACGTGGGTCCTAAAGATCTTGCCCAGTCATAACCCTTCACTCCAGTGATATTCTTTTGAGATCTTTTGAGATCTTTCTGCAGTTTTTTATTCAAATCTCCCTTTCACTCGTTCTGTCTCCTTGACCGTTATAGCCACGCCCCCTCATACTGATTGGTTACATGTTTGTTTGTGGCCCGACTAACTTCCAAACAGTGTTTTTCAAAATGTACTTACCCCACCTTTAGTTCCATTACAGTTCAGATATCACTTCTTATCTTACATCTTTCATTCTTTATCGTTCTCATTATCCTGTGAGTGCACATTCATACACAAACCATTGGCTTCTTTTCTTTAAAAAAGAACATTAAAACTTTGATTCAGCCATGCTTGAATTATTGTTTGGTTCACCGGGCGAAAGCTGCAGCATCATTCTGGAAGATTCTATTGAACTTACGTATTCCTCTACATTAGTCTTTCAATGGCAGAAGCTGTACAACGACACTACAAAGTAATTTTTTAAATGTTCACTCGGCAGTACTGAAATCCAGATTCAGACTTTTTTCTCTTTTTTGAGCAGCATAAGGGAACTTTTGAACGCTTATCTCTCGCTGGGAAATATTACTACTAAGGACTTTGTGCGTTTGGGGAAATAAGCACATTGAGTTTCCTGCAGATGGGATTCACTGGCCTATACCTGTTTATCTGTCTGCCTTTTTATCCTCTTTTTTCCTCTGTATCTCTGTCTGCCTGTCTCCATCTTTCCAGCATGAGGGCAGACAGGCTTGTCCCCTGAATGACAAACGCTTGTTTGAAACAGTTAAGTCCATCAAGGAGACAGAGAGAGACTGTGGAGAAGTGATAAATTAAAGACATGCCTGGGGGAAAAGGAAGCACAATAGAGACAGCGAGGAACTGAATAAGGGTGATGTCGGAAAAGAGGAAGAGGACGATGAAGAAAGCAGCCTCCAATGGAGCAGATTTATTTTGTGTACTGCGTGACTGCTATCTGCTGAATGAAGCGCTCACATCTTTAGCATAGCGAAGCATTTGTCAGACACAGCAGTAGTATGTATTGTATCGTGGAGCACAAACATGCCTATAGTTCGAAGCTTGTAGATCAAATGATAGCCCTGCTGAAAAGACCATCTCAAATCAGAATAAATGATTTGGGTTAGTAAGTCATCTTTTAGCAGACAAGTACAGTAGCGTCAGGACCACTCCTAAAATTCACTGGGCCACATCTTTATGGGAACCTGTCTTCCTCAGCCCCAA
This sequence comes from Zacco platypus, assembly GCA_038088235.1. Lineage (NCBI taxonomy): Eukaryota > Metazoa > Chordata > Actinopteri > Cypriniformes > Xenocyprididae > Zacco > Zacco platypus. Next base: position 33,024,937 of record CM076077.1, read on the forward strand.
TAGATTATAACATTTAGTCATTTAGCAGATGCTTTTATCCAAAGCGACTTACAAGGAGAGCAATTAGGGGTTAGGTGTCTTGCTCAAGGGCACTTTAGTCATGGTATCAAAGGTGGAGAGAGTGCTGTTTATTCACAATTCCCACCGGCATGGGAATTGAACCTGCAACCTTCAAGTTAAAAGCCCGACTCCCTCACCATTAGGCCACGACTACCCCATAGATCACCGGTTCTCGAAACCTGTCCTGGGGACCACTCACCACTGCACATTTTTGTGAGTCTTCCTCATCAAACACACCCAATTCAACTCTTGCAGTCTCTAATAATTGGCCGATGAATTGAATCAGGTGTGTCAGATGAGGGAAACATACAAAATGTGCGAGGGGTTTAAGATCCACTGCCATAGAGGAGATTAGAGCGCCCCTCTCATCACAGGGTCTGGTTGGGACCACAATGAACTTCTTCCCTGGTTGGTGACATCACTAACCCTGCAATTAACATAAACCCCGCCCCCGTGAACACGCAACAAAGTGGGAGGGGCCGTGTCGTGCGGCAGTGTTGTGGCCCTGCTGTCGAAACGCTCTTATTTTCATCCTGATTGCAAGTCTTCTGTGTTTGGCCTTCCTAAGGATGCTGGACTTTTGGGGAAAAATGGTTAGAAGTTATGTTTAATTCTGGCTCCTGACAATAATAGTCCTAATTTAGCTGTCTGCACTGCACATTTCACGGGAGATAGCTTCCAAAATCTTCACGAGTTCAATGCTGGATTTGCACAAAGGCTATTACTGAAAGATGGAGGAGTTCCCATTTTAAAACCAGACGCCTGTTTTATTGTTTGTACATTTTTTAAATGTATAGTTTCTGTTGCTATTTTTTGATTGCATCAAGGACGTAAACAAAGACCAATGCAGTTTGGCTTCGCTAGCCAGTTACCTAAATTCTATTTCATACTTCTCCAAAAAACTTCTATGTAATCACACCAGTGAACTTTTTCTGTTGGTGTTTGTTGGCGTTGTTCATGCTATAAATTAAACAACACTTATTGTAATGACGGACCATTCGTAGCTGGGACGTATTGCTTAGCTTCTTTGACAAGCTATCCAACTCATAGAAAATTAAATTGGATTGTTTTTGAGGTGGATGAGATGAAGAGGGCAGGTGAGCAGAGCAAGACAGGCAGCTGACAGGTAAGTAGGATGGTAGTAGCGGACAAGCATGGACTCCAGTAATCCAACAAATGATTGGTAAGTAGTTGAACAGGGCAGTGGTTAAAGAAGGCACAACTTAATATCAAAAATAGCGTTCAACAGTGATTCAATTAATTCAATATAGATTCTTTAGCGATGTAAAGAACTGTATGCTTAATACGTTCCAACAACTTCCTAGGTTCCTTTGTTTGAGAAAGGTGAGAGGCGGCCATCTTTATTTTCAAACATTCTCAACGACTGTCAAAATAAAAGTCCCTACAATTAAAGGACCCTAATCTTACAAAACGTACCCATGCTCCAATAACAAACTCATTTTAATTAACCTAGTGTCAAAATGGCTCCTACACTTATACAAAAATGCTACTCAGTCATGTATTCAGCCACTCTAAAGCTTTAATCAGGTTAAAACTGTATATCAAAAGCTAACATTAACAGCAAGAACATTTACAAGTGACAGCATATCTAAAGACTTTGACACAAATACTTACCATTCAGAAACATCCTTTAAAAGCCATGCTTGCAGAGGTTCTGCTTCATTACTGTGAAACACATGCAACTATTGCACATAATGGTAAGGAGCGCGGCGTTTCCAGAGGACGTGCTCTTGCATGCTTTAGTGAACCACAATACACTGGGCCAGCTAACCAATCTGAGCCCGTTGTGTATTTCAGAGGGAGTGGTCTGATAGAGCCAGGAAGTGAACTGGCAGTTCAAATGACAATAGAGACAAAATAAAGGTAAAATATATGAAAAATACAGCGTTTTTTTTTTTTTTTTTAAAGAAGCATGAGGACACATTAAACTGTGCCCCATAAACATACTCAAACCTAGAGAAATAAACAGTGAACCACCTCTTTAACAAAAGCAAATATGACATAAAAACACATTCGCTGAAGCAACCGTAACATTTATCTGCTTCTGCAAGTCACTGAGCTCTTTTATTGTCACTGCTGTTTCACTGGACTTGGTTTACAAACATGCGCTACAACAAAAGTGTTTTGAGGTCATAGCATAGTATTGTAAAAGGAAAAAGTGAAAATGAGTCTTTATTAATCTGCCTCTGTAATCATAGCTCATGTGAAAAGGGGAAAAAATGGTGTTTTTAACGGTCAGTGGTTTTCATTTCAGCTGGAAACTGCAGTGATTTGGATGTATTGGTATGTTAGAAGCATGTGGCCTAATGGTGAGGGAGTTGGGTTTGTAACCTGAAGGTTGCTGGTTCTATTCCCATGCTGGCAGGAATTGAAAGTGGGGATTGTGAATGAACTGCACTCTTGATACCTTGAGCAAGGCATGTAACCCATGAATGCTCCCCTTGTAAGTCGCTTTGGATAAAAACGTCTGCCAAATAAATGAAATATGTTTTTCCAATAAGCCTGTGTTGCAACAAATGTCCCTTTCAGCTCGTGTGTCTTTTTGCTGTGAAATATTTACTGATTTTTGTAAAATCAGAAGAATCGCTTGTTTGTTTTCCTCACTTGTAAGTCGCTTTGGATAAAAGCGTCTGCTAAATGACTAAATGTAAATGTAAATGTAAATGTAAAATAAATGTAAGAATATAGATTTCATGATGCACACTTACTGGACTGAAGCAACTTTACTTTTACTTGATTATCCATATATCATTTTTTAGAAAAAGTTTCCAAGTTTCAAATATGATCCTTCAGGCTTTTGAGGAACGTTTATTTCTCTCAATCATCATTGTATCAGCAGTGACGCCAGCTGAAGCGGCTTCTCGGTCAGTCAAATAGTATCGCGATACCTAGGAATGTGGAGAACAAACAGCACTAGATGAAGTGGGTTTTAATAAATTACTGAAAAAAGGCTACATTTTTAAAGAGCATTGAGAGAATGCTGTGTCATGTGAATATGTAATGAGGCAGAGAGCTGAAGAGATGGCAAGTGATAAACAGATGTATTAGCAAGGGGTTTTATTCACTGTAAAAAAATGTCCGTGATTTTAACGGTAACAGACTAAAAATGCTACGGTAAATTGGTTTACAGGAAGTTTCCGTACTATATACGGTGAATAACTGTATGATTAATGTTACATTAATGTTACATTTAATGTAATTGTACAGTTTTTGGAAGTGAAAAATTATGTCATTGTTTAATTTACATTGGAAAAAAAAATGTTTTTCTCACAATTCCCTGCATGACACTTCACATTTGATGCATTTTCGCTGAAATAACTTTCTTCTTTGTTTTTTTTTTCTACATTAGGGCTTTATGTTACATATAATGTTGTTAAAGTAATGTTTATTGCATTTTTAAAATGTCATGTGTTACCGTGATGGTGTTTAGTGTTTGTGTGAATGACGCTGTTCACCTTCTATCTAATATTGTTCTTCTGAGCTTGTGGAAAAGCTGTTTGAGATGAGTTTTGATGCATCATGTGACTCATCTCCACTGTGATTGGTGGTTGTCACTGTATTATAAAAGAACAAAACTGATATTAATACTTCCATAGGTTGGTAAACTAACATTATATTATTTAAAGAAATTACTTTTTTCTACCGTAAATGAACTGAATGTTTGTTACAGAGCGTAAACAGCTGTGAACAGTAATTGTTACAATATAAACCTTTAAGTGCTGTCCCATAAAACCTAAAATGCTACAGTATAATTACGGTAAAAATCTGGCACCCTTATTTTACCGTAAATATTATGGGGATTTTTTTCTAGTGTTGAACAAACAATGAGTGAACAACATACAAAGAATGATGAAACATGGAGAGCATGGGAAAAATGTGTATGTATGTACTGTAATGTATTTTTATTTAGTTTAAACCTTTAAGCCTAAATATATTTAGATTTTTAGTAAATAAAGCATAAAAGATTTTGCATTATCAGCCGATAGTTTCTATTACTAATCTACTTCTCAATTGTTGTTGCAATTTCGTATGCTTTTGTTTTTAAACTGACAGCTGTTTATGCAGATGCACTAAAACCACTTTAGCAGTGAAGTGTTAAAATACAACAAATAATAATCAGAAAAAGAAGCAGTTTAGAGAGGCCTCAAAAAGAGCCGTTTATCAGCCTGCGCTGAAGCTCCTCTCAGAAAGTGCTGATATTGTTCAGTCATAATTGCTGTAAAGCACATTTGAGAGCACAGCGAGGAAAATTACCCACTTGCACACCTTCCAACCATTATTATTTGCGCAAATTGATTTTTAAAATCGGTTGCAACTGCTTTTACGTACAATTTTGCAACGTGATGAGAGCTTGAAAGCAAAATGGAGAATGAATGAAACGGCTCTGAATGAAACGCATACGAGTGAAAGCGATTTCTTCAGAAAGCTCAGATGTCTATTCTCTGAGGACTAAAGAGAAGGTCTAAATCACAGTATTTAAAGATTTAGACAAAAAAATAAAAATGATACTTGAATAAACAAAGTTCAGCAGTGAGGAAAAGAGCCTTTTTGTGAAGAAGATTGACTCCTCTAATAGAAACAGCCTTTACTTTTCTCCAATGGCCTTTTCTATTTCTGTCTAAACTGCCCTCCCCTTTTATTAAATATAATAAGGTAAAAGCCTATTTACAGAGATCCAAAGAAAGATTCTGAGTCACTGTATTGAAACATCTACTCTGCGAAACTTTGAAGCTGTTCACTTTCCCCCTTTTTCTGTGGATGGGAGGAAAGAGGCAACAGCGAGCGTCTCAGGGCGGTTGAGCGCATGTTGGGCTCTACTGTATAAATTCCATTTTCATTACCTTCTGTAATAAATGCAGTGTGAATCCTGGGAGGCAGGGGAGGCAAAAATAAACCTGATACATGAATAAACGATGTCCCTAGGGAGGAAAGGCTCCTCCTTTGTGAAGAAGATTGACTTCTCCAGACGGGACACATCAGGCAGGAGGAGCACAAACAGAAATAGAAATTGCTAGTGCAGGGAAGTAACGCATATTCCTCTCCTCGATTTCCCTTCCATTCTGAGATCTATAAACATTAACAAATGTTCGTTCTGATGGCTTCAGCGCTTCGATTAAGCGTAAGGATGGATATTTAAACAAAATTTGCTGTCTAACCACACTTATAACTTATAACACACACATGCCTTGTCCTAACAAGATTAACCAACCCGATCCCACTGCAATCCGTACGTGTTTTACGAATTTGTACGACCTCAAGTGTACGAATTCATGCGTTTTTCTGCTAAATCATATGAATGACCCCTAACTCCGCCCCTAAATCTAAAAAAACGGTATGAATTCGTATGAGTGAGGTTGTACGAATCCATTTGAATTAGCCACTTTGTAAAATGCACACGAATTGGTCGTGAGATAATGTTGGATTAACCAAGTATTTTTTGTTTCTCACTTTCTGCCATTCAGAACTGATTTGAGATTGCCTTTTATGCTACTTTTTCTGAATTTTAATTAAGGTTGGCAACAGAATGCCGAATTGCAGTTTTAAGTCGAGTGTAATTAAAAGGAACAGAAAGATTCTTATACATTTATGCAAAAAATAATTTTCTTTTTAATAATGAAAGGAAGGTTCGTCAAGTAAAACTTTGAGTGATGGCTTAAAACCAGTTTAATTAAGTTTAAAAAGACTTGAAGGTTTCAGGCCCTCGTATGAAATATCAACAGTGTTGAATTACTTTACTAGTTATTTGATAAAGAGTAATCCGATAAGTAATCTACACAAATGAGAGCTTTAGCGCAAGTTCTACCAGGAAGAGTCGAATGCCAAGTCATTCATTCATACTAATAAGTCTGGCCAATCACTGTTTTACACCTGGAGTATGTAAGCATGTATGTAAGTTCCCCTCCATCCTCCTCACCACCACCACCACCACCAGGTTGGCCCTGTCCATCCTCCTCACCATCACAAACACCTATACCAGAACACTTATCTATACAACTAAACATGAATCATTGTCGCTCACTACCTCTGTTAATACTTTATGGAAGTCTTTCTGGTTGAACTCGTGTTACTTTATATATTTCTTGATATTTAACACATTATCTGAATCAACTACTTCCACATTCTATGTATTACAGCTCAGGTATTTATCAAAACAGCATTTAGCAACACTTACATGTCATTGCTCATTAAACTGTTCCTTTAAAAAAAATAAAGATTTTTCTGAATATTATTTCATATGTCAGGCTTTGAAGTGTTAAGAAGCTATTTATTCTATACTAGTCATCTATATTATACTGTCATCTATACTATACTAGTCTGTAATTCATCTATACTATGCCCTAAAAGTATATACTTTTACCCTAACCCTAACTTTTTTTTCTTTGGGTGAAAAATTACAATGTGTTTCTGTAATGCATTTAAAAGTTAATGGCATAACAGATATTTATACAATTACACATTGTTGCAGATGAAATATAACATGGAAAACATTAATAATCAATATTTAACCTGATAAAAATATTTATTTCGTCACTTAAACCCCTTTATCTAAACCTCTCTTTTTAACCGGCGGTCACACCTGCCATGTTTATATTTCTTTAAAACACTTTTCATTCGTGTTTGTAGTTCTGAACCGAATCCTCCTCCAAAGCGCAATAGATTGTGGGCAATATTAGCCATTATAGTATGCATGGATCCACCCTTCCAAAATCTGCCATAAATAGACCATCCGGGGACTTTTAGCATACTTTTTTCAACATACTAGATGCACATTTATTGTAATCTCACATACTATTTAGCCTATGCACATTGGGATGCATCACTCATGCACTGCCAAAACATTTAACGTAATTTCAGGTCATTTTGCCTGGTTTAGATTTGTTTACGCTTTCATTAAAACTATTAAAGCAAAGTTATCTGTCTGTCCAATGTATATCCGTCTGGTACCTAACTTGCTGTATATATCTTGGTATCATATTTGTTTGGGGTTTTTCACACTTGGCTCGTTTAGAGCGTTTGTTTTTGGAACCTACTGCGTTTTATCCCTTAGTTTGGTTCGTTTAGGCATATATGAACACGGCAATTGCGCTCTGACCTTAAAAAATAAAATAAAATGCTCTGAGATCACCTGAACAAGGTGGTCTTGGACTGCTTGAAAATGAACTCCGGAGTGGATTTCTTGTGGTTAGAAACCAAGAACCAAGCTATATCACAATGTATGATGGGTAATTGTGTAAGTTGCACGAAAAGCATCAGGGTTTGTTTTGCCATTACATCTTAAAATGAATTGGGGTAATGACAAAGTAAAGTTCCTAATTGAAACAACTGTCCAAAACACATAAATTCTTACAGTAATGAGCGGAATCTAAACCGGTGCTCTCTGACCAATCAGAGGACAGTTTGCTTGCACCTAACTTGTAATAACAACTTTTTCTTTTACAAATGTTGCCGTACCAAAAAGAAACATTGTTGCAATCCCTGTTTTGGAACAAAGCAAACTATCTAATCGCCCGATGCTCACAGGACACGTCACCTCAGCCTCCTTTGTCCATCTCCTCGTAACCCCGGTGTTCACCACACGGTACGCTGGATCATGGGTTTTGTATCAGAGGAGAGAGTGCAGCAAATTGTCATCTGTCAGAAATGATAAGCCTCCTGGATGATGGCATATAACAGGTCCAAAATGTTGTTGTCTCTAGCTGTACGGCTTACCAATTGTCCTGTCTGCAGAGAGAGGCATTCACCCGCGAAACAAAAGCATGTAAAAAAAAACGGCATGTTGCCTGGCGAGTCCCACAGCGAGCAGTCCTACAACTGAGGCACAAACCTGCTCTTTAACAGGGCTACGTCTTTGGATTTGATCATCTATAGCACACAAAAACAGCAAGTCAACCTTCTTTTTTTTTTCTCGCTGCTTGCCCTTCCGTTTGCACACATAATGTGAAATCTATCCAGTGCAACTGCGGAGCTGGAGCACAGCCAGGTTTCTAGAAAGCATTTTAGGCTACAGTTCTCCTGGTTGGTGCTGACAGCTCGTACGTTTTATTAGCCTGGTACCTTACATTACCCGTAATAATAGGAAGCGGTAAAGTCCTTTACTTTCGATCCTGAACCAGGTGCCAGCTCTCCTTCCTCAGCCCTCAGTGCCAGGATACAAAGATGCAGGTCCAACAATTGTTGCATTGGATAGAATGACTCAAGCCTCTCCTCATTATTATTATTGCATGGTTCATGCTATGAAAAGAATTTCAGATGTTAGTGAAATGACATAAATGTTTCATACCAAATCTCAACTGCCTGATTTTTGTTGTCACAAAATGTATTAAATGCGACCATAAGGCATGATATTATGAATATTAAAATGTAAAAGTTCTCTGTCATGTAAAGTTCTCTTGCAAAAAAGTTGCATTCATTTGTATTATAAAAATAAATTATATACAAAGTGTCCTGTCTCGTGTTCCCTCGTGTTGGGTTTAAGGATTTGTTTCCATTGCAGCTTTGTTTGTTCCCATCATTAGTCACCATAGCAACTCATTACTGTCACCTGTTTCTTGTGCCAGCCTTTGTATTTATACCCTAGTGTTTCTTGTGTCCTGCCTGGATTTACTTTTCTTGTTTTGTCTAAAACAGGCACGTCACATCTGTCACAATAGTTGCTTTTCCGGCATCGGGCTGAACGGTTCTTAGAATGTGTTGTGTTTCTACTTCTGCCTGTATGGCACAGCGCGATTACAAACCGTTCTCTGGTCGGAATTCTTTGTTGGTCTCTTATTTGTTGTCTGACTACCAGTTTCTCTGTATCTGGCTAAGCACTCTGTTTGAGTGATGTAAACACAAATTAATAATAAAATTAAAAGAAAAATCTGATTATCCTCCACGGTAAACTGTTGCGCTACCAAGGCAACGACTGACGCTTTTGTATTACATTACAAAGAGTGGCCGTTATCAGTCCCGCAGTGGAAAATCAAACTGTAACTGGACCAGCTGACCCGGATACGCATGGAATGGTTACACAAAGAGAACCATTCGGCCTGATGGTGGAAAGCTGCTTTACCACTGCAGAAAATTTGACATCTAGGATGATTTTTTTCCCCTTATAATCAAGGAAAATATCAATATGAAAGGGAAAAATAGCTTGACCAGTAACACTTTATTTTACAGTGTCATTGTTATACATGTTACATGTATTTTTAGTAATAACTAGAAATTATGCATAATTACATGCAATTAACCCTAAACCAAACCCTCATCCTAACCCTAACCCTATAGTAAATACATGTAGTTACTTGTCATTACTCAGTACTTAAATGTATAATTACAGTGTAATAACGACACCTTAAAATAAAGTGTAACCAAAAAATGTTCACCAGTTTTCTTCATTCACTCACCATTAGCGGAATGTAAATTTCAGAATATTAAAGTAAAAAATTTAGTCAATTTTCCACATTGTTACATTGTAATGTATACATTATGTGTTGCAAAAATGCAGAACACAATATTTTTGTCACCAAATGCAAATATGCCGCCTTGTTGACTAACTCCGCCCACCAATGTCTGATTTAACCAGACTAAATTACAAAAGAAACCTGTTTGATAACAGGATCAGTGGTGTGGAGAGTCTCATTCTTCACCCCTTTCCCATTGCATTTCAGCTCGGAGAAGCATTTATTAAAATAAATAAATAAATATTTAAGAGCCTAATGGGTCGTAACACTGTTTATCGGGTAGGGTTAAGGTGACAGTGTAATGTCCCAATAAAGCAGCATCCATTTAAAGATTTCAATAAATATAAACCTGAATATGCTGTTATTGTTCACATAAGCCTACAATTTTATAATATACTACAATACACTGAGGTGCAAATAGTATCTGCAACTATTTACACCAGAGGTCCCCAACCTCCGGGCCGGTCCGTGGGTCATTTGGTACCGGGCCGCACAGAAAGAATAAATAACTTATTTTAAAAAAAACAAAAACTGACTTATGTAATTAGTATGAAATGTGCATTTCTCTCTGGCGCGTTCACTACTGCGAAGATCGCGAGTCAGCATCTCAACTTCAAATTCTCTCCGTTACATCCGTCTATGACTCACTCTTGGCGCATAGCAACGCTTGTTTAGGTCACGTGATACGTTACCGCTAAAAATAAACACACAAGCTAGCAAAATGAGTAAAATCAAACGTCTCTGGAAAGCTTCTTTGCGAAGGGGAAACGGCCCAGTGAGGAGACAGAAGAAGAGCCTACGATTTCCAAGAAAAAGAAAGCTGCATTTAACAGACAATACCAGGAGTCCTACTTGAAATATGGATTTATCGCAACAGGTGATTTGCACGCACCCAGCCCGCCAGAGAGCGTTAGGGGGCAGAGAGGATGTTACTCATGTTATGTTGCTGGCGCGATGTTACGAGGACGCTGCTAATAAAGTTGCGAGTAAGCCTACACATTGGATTCACGTTTATTATAATATTTAAAAAAATACCCCAGTTTTTATGCTGGTCGTATCATTTTATTTTGTTGTTTTATCCGCCACACCTTAAAGGCCGGTCCGTGAAAATATTGTCTGATATTAAACCGGTCCGTGGCGCAAAAAAGGTTGGGGACCGCTGATTTACACTCTATTTACACTTAGTCCAAATATTTTAAAATATGGCTCTTATAATAATAAATGAAAAGCAATACCAAATAGAAATGCTAAATACTCCAAACCGATGTGGAATTTTCATCAGTGAAATGCATAGAGGAGAGGATGTGATTGTAATAGTTCTCTAAAAATCCAAAAAGCACATGAACGTACCACAGAGGTAAAAAAAAAAAAAAAAAAGAAAACTGCAACCAAATGCGCTATATTTGAATGTTGAAAGAGAGCAAGATTTGAGGTCTCCCATGAGGGGAACACCCCTCACTTAAAAAACAGCTCATGAAGCATATTATTATAAATAATAGTTGGTTATTTTATCAATGGTTCATGGTTTTTCCTCAGCTGCTTTGGATAAAAGCTAAATTACAATAATCTCTGCAAGGATATGTCAGATGATTGTTTCACACATCAAGGTTTCCATATTGTTCTTTCTGATGGGTGTCAATCAGATGGAGGTATTAGAGCTGCTCCCCACCACTGTGACCGAGCAGCGAGTAAATGCTTTATTAACAAAGCGGCCAAAATGGTCTGCGTGTCCTCCTAAAAAACTATTAACTCTGTCACTGAGCATCCCCTGCCCGTCCCACAACAGATGGGTGGACGTCTGTGATCTGTGTAAGCAATTTTGCGCATGACTGCCACGTAATTTCTTAGGGTGACATCTCACGCTGGTTTTCGGTCTGTACTTTGACCTTGAAATTCACAGAAATTATGACTGTCTGTGCGGATCGTTGTAGGCCCTTTTTGAGGAACAAGAATCAATCAATCATGAATATCAGACACGGAGAACAAGGCTCATTATAGAGCTTAGCAAATTTTAATGACTGATGGTTAATTTCACTGAATTGATTTCTTGAACTCATTTGATTAACATATTCATGTTCTCTTTGTATGCCAGCAACACAATGAAATGTTAAAATAACAAGGCCAATTAATTTAAATATTGAAGTGAGTGATAATAGGTTTGGAGTTATCACATAGAAATATACATTCATTTTATAGACATTTTACTTTGTGTATAATGCATTATATCTTTTCATAAATTATTGTAGCCAAAGTTAAAATGCATTATAATATTTTCAGATTCCATGTTACAGCTGAAATCGGTTGCTTGTCGTGTTTTATGCATTACACTTTCTAAAAATCTCTTAGTGTTGTGATGTATTATAACTGCGGGTACAATTATTCATGAGATCATACAATGCATTACATATAAAAGCTTTAAGAAAAGTGTTACAGTGGTAAAGAGCTCTCACAATACTTTTTGTCTTGTCTATGAAAAGTGTTTTGTTTTATCATTTAAGTTCTTCCTCTTCTTTATGAAGTCTTTCTTTAAAATAACAGCTGGTACTGTATGTTTGAGTCTTTGTTATCTATAATCAATTTTTGTCAAAGGCATTCATTTCTATGTGTAGCTTAATTTGCTTGGTTTCCAAATGGTCGACTTCAATGATTGTTAGTAATTTATGATGCCTTTGACTGATCTTATTTTGTTCAAGTATGTATGCAGTTTAGCCATCAGGAAAAATGTAAAAACTTTTCAACTTTTTTGAACAAATTAAATTCAGTCTTGACAAAGGAGGTGTTGTTGGTGATGTCTTCCTTGATTTTAAGGCCTTTGATACTGTCATTCATTACGTACTTTTTAAATGATCTAAGTTAAATTTTTCTATACAACAACATGGATGGAATCATATCTGAATTTAAGAAAAGAATGTGCAAGAAATAATAACATCTGCTCATCCTTTCTTAACTGCAATATTGGAGTCCCTCAGGGATCGACTCTAGGACCGATTTTATTTAGCTTAGATATTAATGATCTACCTATGTCCAGATGTATGCAGCTGATAAAGTTATCTATACCTTGCTAAAAACAAGCTGCATAACAGGGGTGCTCAAATCACACGCTCGGAAAATACGGCTGGACAATCAATAAAATGACCTTGTAATTTTAATTATATCTGGTTTGACCCGCTTCATTTATTCTGGTTTGAACTCTTTTCATTTCAAGAGCGATGCAATCAATGTAAATTTATAGTATTGTTGACAGAAATGCATTATTAAAATTCATAAATGTGGTAAGATGTGGTCAAATTTATCATTGCTCACCAAATTTGTATAGTCTAAATCCAGTCATTTCAAATGAGGAACCTTTTGGATCAGGTTTGAGTTGGTCAGATGAATTTGCCAAGTTGTACGGTTTAAAAATGATTTATGAGTGCTTCGTATCACTACACCATTGAGAATTTGTGGCTGTGAAATCCTACCAAAATGTGACTTACCCTTTATTAACATCACAAACACATCTAAAATATTTCATATGCACAACACAAATTCGCTATAATTCATCTGTAAAGTGAGGGATGGTCTTAGTAGTTCTCATAGTCTTTGAATGTGGGTTTGGGATTAAAAACGAGATGGTCTGATGAAGGTAAATTTGGTGTTACATTAGCTATGTTTATATGCATGAGTGATCGGATTGATGGCTAAATTGTTTTGAAAAGCCACTTCAAAACAACTATTTTCACACAGGTGCAGATTATTGATTAATAAAGATTTAATTTTGTGTAGTTCCTTGCACAATACTATGTTATGACCTCCAAACACTTTTACCATCATGCATCGTTTGTAAACTAATACATTTTGACATTTGAATCACATAATTAGCTCCATATGTTTGGATTTTCTGATGTAGTAAACTTGCTCAGCCGCTCACCTGATACAGCAGTGCTCGTGTGATGTGAAACGCTCGGTTACAAGATCCGTGAAACACCAGTCACAATAAAAGAGCTCAAAGATTTGTAGAAGCAGCTAAATTGACCCTTTGCAAACAGTTTGATCGACAGGCGATCTGACCAATCATAATCCTGAATCAAAGCAGTCAGGGGAGTTAGTAGATTAACGTTGGTGAACTTTAAAAACTTTCAAAAATTGTGTGTCCTCACGTCTTTCTGCGCTTGAAACAACATTCCTTCTGATGTTCATTCATGTTTATTTGATGCTATAAATGAACTAGAGATGATCGGTTCACGAGGAGCTACAGCGATCTGTCACCACACATTAAACACACACTAGACGCTATTTATTGATTAAACTTCTTTAAAAAATTACGATATTTTAAATATGAAACTGTTTCATACGTTGTCAGTGTCCTCTTTGCTCCTCAATGTATTTTTCACTTCGTGAGAACATGATGTGTGGCATGAGAGCGCATGGCTTGTCGGACATAGCAACAGTAACTAAAGGGGGCGAGTCTTTGCGAAGGGCCAATTACATGGTTACTTCAGCAAATGTGTTTTTCTTACGTTTTCCTTCTTGCGTACCTGCGGAGGACTCCTGCGCCAGCCAAGCAACTGCCATTGAATCACAAAACTAGAACACTACTAGGTTACACTTTATGTTAAGGTGACATTGTTACTTTATACTTAGTCAAATATTTACAGAATAATATTAATTAACTACATTTACTTTCTGTAGAGTTATGGTTAGGGTTTGGTTTAGGGTTAGTTACTTGCAATTATGCATGATTTAAAGTTTTTACTCTAATAAGTACATGTAGTAATGTGTCACATTAAAATAAAGTGCTACCCACTACAGTTGTAAGGACTTACAGTGTAGACAATTTCCTTGCTTATAATAGAAGTGCTAAGGTGTCGCTACATCATGTTGCTCAGGCTGAATAGATGCAGAAGCGGCAGCTTAATTTTAAAAATCGTTGTGGTGAACTGCTGATAACCAGTAGGTGGGGAGATTTTGAAGTATCTCTGCTGTAGACATTTATTTTATAAATCAATGATGTCAATTATTCGCATGCAACATCTCAAAATTTTCTGCTTCTATTGCCTCTCCTCCATCCACATCTGTTTTTCCCTCTTCCTGTCAATCTTATTACCGAAGCGGTTTAAGAGCAGGCCCTGCTGTCATAACAGAGGAGAGCGGCGAAAGGTTACATACACGCAGACACACCTTCCATACGATCTCAATTGTAATGTGCTGTCAAAACCTGTCAGAATATGCAGGGCTGTTGGGTGGACATGTGCCCCAGCCCACGACTCTGCACACTGTGGAAAAACATGATTATAGACAACACTTGCTCTCCAGCCGCAGAGAGCGACGTGTCTCAGGTGACATAATGCAAACGTGTGTCTCCCGCTCTGATTATTTAGAGCCGTAGAGACCCGGGGGAGGACGGGGACTGTGACATGACATGAGGCACCACTTCTTCAGGTAGAGATCAACCCTCATTACCTCGAGAACTGACACGCTGGCCCGTGTCCCCCAGGAAATGCTTAAAAATGAACATAAAGCGATAGAAAGGAGCGATTGACTTCCTTGTTGAGGTTCTCGAGGGCCGTGGTGCCGGTTGTTTGCGCAGAGAATAGGATGAGCTTGCTCAAACATTAGCCTGATGAATTGCTGAAGGTGTAGAGGTGTGTTGACTAATGGAATGGGTCAAGACACAACCGGATTTGTGGACATACTATATGTGTATAAGTGTTGGGATTATCTTTCCTGGCTGTTCCTATTCTATGGCAGTTAGAAAAGACGAAAATATTCCCTGTGTATTTACAATTACTTATTTACGGGCATGATATGCAGGAAAAAAATGTAATCGTGGACACGATTTACTAATTTGTCACCACGATTTATAAATCGTGCACACGATTTAGCGAGTTGAGGGAGTGAAATAGTAAATCGTCCACACAATTGAGCAAATCAAGGGAAGTGTGACGAGCAAGGCGGGCGAGAGCTGTGAGGGAACGGCGAGAGGGCGGTGGTGCGAGTGATAATGAGCGTCTGCTGCGCGCTACACCGGTCTCGTGTCTCTCACGGAGGAGCTCCGGAAGCATAAAAGAGGAGCGACGACAGTGAAGGACGAGAGAGGACCAGGCCTGGATTTTATTTTGTGTTTTATTATGTTTGTTTGGGCGGCAGTCGCCGAGAGGAACTACCGGCATTTTACTTTCGTTTTGTTGTTTATTTTCATATTAAAGTGTTACGAGTTTTAAAGTTAGAAAAGGGGATGATGACGTAACATTTATGTGAGGCACAGTTGCTGTGTGTGAAGCCAGAAAAAAAACAGGAAACTTACAAACGTTTCAAAACGTTTATTCAGACAGGATGAAAGAGTACGGTCAAATCAAAATCAAAAGAAATAACTACCAAAAATAAAAAAAATAAAAATACACAGGAGTGTTGCCAAATCAACGAAATAATCATAACAAAACTAATATTTAATTATAGTCGTACCACTAAACTAACTGACCGAAAAAGAAAATGCAGAAACAAAACCGAAATCTTCAGCGGGTGCGCCGCCTTAAATAAACTACACTAACTGAAAAACAGAAATACAATAATGGCAAACACTCCACGCCTAATTAACAATACAAAGCCTACCTCCCGATGTAGCTGGGCATGCGCATTCATAAATCGCTTACTAGGCATATGCTATGAAACTAACAACAAAACTTAAGACAATGTTACTCATGTCTCTAAGGGCATCAAGCTCAACAACGCTCCAATCAGTGGTTACATTTAACATAAGGCATCTCTGTGAGGGCTAGTCAAATGAGATCTGGCGGAGATCTCCCTCTCTTCTGGTGAATGGAGTTTTTAAACCCAGCAGCGCAGTGGTGGATTGGTGGAACAGCTGATGACGCAAATGAGCAATGAGCAATCTCCACCTGAAAACAATGAATGAAGAGACAGCAGAAACACACACACACACAAATACACGTGGAACGTAACACTTCCCCCCTTAAAAAAAAGAAAAAAAACATCAAAACATGAACAAAAAACATGTTGTTGTTTTTTTCTTTCATTCTAATGTTTTCGGAGCCCAACAGCTTAAACTCTGGACAAAGCGTCGGCAATTATATTCTCCGAACCTTTCTTGTGTTTGATCTCTAAATTGTAGCCTTGTACCATCAAAGACCAACGCATCAGCCTCTGATTCTTATTGTACATACGACCTAAAAACACTAAAGGATTGTGATCCGTGAACACAATCACAGGCAGGTTAGTTGAACTCACATAAACATCAAAGTACTGTAAAGCCAGTAATAAGGCCAATGTTTCCTTCTCGATCGTAGAGTAGTTCAGTTGGTGTTTATTGAACTTACGTGAAAAGTAACATACTGGATGGTCGATACCAGAAACGTCTGCTTGCACCAACACAGCCCCCGCACCAACAGAGCTTGCGTCAATCTCGAGCTTGAAAGGTCGTTCAAAATCAGGAGCTGATAAAACAGGCGAACTGCACAACAAAATTTTGATGTTATCAAAAGCATTCTGACAATCGTCCTTCCAGAGAAAAGTGCGTGATGGACTAAGGAGTGACGTTAAGGGATTGGCCACAGTTGAAAAATTCTTGCAGAAACTCCGATAATAACCGGCCATTCCTAAAAATCTGCGAAGTTCTTTGCGCGTAGCAGGGACAGGAAAATCAGCAATTGCGGTTACTTTTGCCTCCATGGGTCGAACTTGACCTTGACCCACTTCTTTGCCCAAGTACGTAACCGTAGCTTGACCAAACTCACACTTCGCCAAGTTTAGCGTCAGTGAAGCTTTCTCAAGACGCTCAAACACTTCTCTTATCGTGGACACATGTGCAGACCAAGTAGGCGAGTAAATCACGAGATCATCTAAATATGCGTTACAGTTTCGGACACCCGCAAGTACGATGTTAATGAGCCGCTGGAATGTGGCTGGAGCGTTGCGCATCCCGAACGCCATTACGCAATATTGCAGAAAATCATCTTGGGTCACAAAGGCAGAAATATCGGAGGCGCGCGATGTTAGCGGCACCTGCCAGTAACCTTTCAGTAAATCTAATTTACTGACAAATTTAGCGGACCCCAGGTTGTCCACACAGTCCTCCATACGAGGTAATGGAAAACAGTCAGGAACAGTTACGGAGTTTACCTTTCGGTAATCTGTGCAGAATCTAGCAGAGCCATCACTCTTAGACACGAGTAGACAAGGGGAGCTCCAGGGACTAAAACTCGGTTTCGCTAAACCATGTTCACACAAGTAGTCAACTTCAGTTTTGATCACAGAACGTTTAAAAACATTCGTTCTATAAGCACGTTGCTTAACAGGAACCGCATTACTCACGTCGATGTCATGTTCTAAAATCGTAGTGCGAGAAGGAACATCATTAAATAACGAAGGGAAATCAGAAATGATTTCTTTCACATCATTACTCTGAGACTCGGACAGATGAGACAGATGAGAATTTAAATCAGCCAGTACTTCAGAATTCTTCAACCTGGCACACTGCTGATACGTGTGTCGTATCAAAACTCCATCATCTTCCTTGTCATGTGCAGAAGTAAACTCAAACGACTCGCACGTGAGCGCAGCAGCACAAGATATATTCGACTCATTTTCTTTCGGAACACCTTGAAAAGACTCTCGAACAAGATACGCCTTCAGCATATTGACATGACATACGCGAGATTTTTTTCGGCGATCTGGAGTACGAATCACATAATCGGTGTCACTCATTTTCCTAATCACTTCATATGGACCTGAAAAGCGTGCAGATAAAGCAGAACCAAGGACAGGCAATAAAACGAGCACCTGATCTCCTTCCTTAAAATGACGTTGAACTGTTTTACGATCGTATTTACTCTTCATCGTCACTTGAGCGTGCAGTAATGAATCTCGTGCCATAGTACAAGCTTTGTGCAATCGGTCACGAAATTTGCTCACATAGTCCAACACTGTGGTTCTAACACTCGATTCGTGATCTAAAATGTTCTCTTTAAGCATCTTTAATGGACCCCTGACAGTATGCCCAAAAACAAGATCAGCAGGACTAAATCCTAAACTGTCTTGTACCGCTTCCCTAGCAGCAAACAAAACTAACGGTATACCCTCGTCCCACTCGTTACCTGTGTCCATACAGTATCGACGCAACATCGCTTTCAAGGTCTGATGGAACCGTTCCAAAGAACCTTGAGACTCAGGATGATAGGCACTTGAAATTCTGTGAGAAATATTCAAAGTCTTTAACACTTGTGTAAAAATCTTTGACAAAAAGTTCGTACCTTGATCAGACTGCACAATCTTCGGTAGACCAAACATCGAAAAGAATTTAACGAGCGCACTGCTGATCACCGGTGCCGTGATCTTTCTCAGTGGAATCGCCTCCGGAAAACGCGTCGCTGTACACATTATGGTAAGCAAGTATTGATTACCAGATTTTGATTTAGGTAACGGTCCAACACAGTCGACAATAACGTGCTCAAAAGGCTCTCCCATCACTGGTATAGGAACCAGCGGTGCGTGCGGAATCACCTGGTTCGGCTTACCCGAAAATTGACAGGTCGTACAGGTTCTACAAAATTTGGCTACATCAGCCTTCATTCTCGGCCAAAAAAAATGTCTCAAAATTCGATGGTATGTTTTCTTAATGCCCAAGTGACCAGCCAAATCATGATCATGAGCGAGTGAAAGTACTAAGTGTCTATAACACGTCGGAATGACAATTTGGGTCACAGAAGACCATTCTGAATCACTCGCAACGTCAGCACACCACCAACGCATCAGCAACCCGTTCTGCATGTAATAAGCGTTTCTCTTCTTTTGCGCCTCTTCCACGGAAATGACAGAAGAAAAACATTTACGCAGGGAAAAATCCTCCTTTTGGGCTGCAATAATTTTCTCACTAGTGACTTCTGATTTCAAATTATCTGATTTCAAAACAATGACTGCGCCATCTGGCTTACCTGCATCAGGCATCAGAACATTGTTTACAAACGTAGGTGCCATGAAAGTGGAAGATAAATCATCGGCATCAGCGAATTTACGAGCCTGCGCTCGCGTCACTACACAAACAGGAAAAACCCCAGGGAATTTCTCTGATATTTCATCAGGGTCATCGGACAAAACAGGTTTATCACAAACCTCTAATAGCGGCACAATTTTACCACCTGCAATATCATTACCAAGAATGAACTTCACCCCATGCACTGGTAACCTATCACGAACTCCAACTTTCACAAATCCTGAAAACAAATCTGACTTCAGATGAATCTGATGCAAAGGAACTTTCATAGTGCTCATCTCAAGGCCACGTACTAACACATGACTTCCACAAAAAGTACGTTCAGAAAACGGTAACGCGTCAGCTACTATAAACGATTGCATCGCTCCGGTGTCACGCAACATAGTAACTCTGACTGGATCAAGAGAATGTTCGCTGACAGATACCAATCCCTCCATCAGGAAAGGTTGATAACTAACATCTAAGACATCACAATTCTCAGAATCTATACGATCAACAGTCTTCACAAACGCGACACCTTTAGTACTGACACCCTGCTCTTTGCGTTTTAAAGACAGACAATCAGCAATAAGGTGTCCCGGTTTGCGACAGTAAAAACATTCTCTGCCTTCCTTAGCTTTTGACACATTTTTCGAACGCCACTGATCTTTCAAAACAGCAGGAACATGCGCAACGTTTTCAGTCCGAGCAAGAGAAAAAACACTCTTGTGCGTAAGCACAAACTCATCCGCACAAACAGACGCCTGTGACACTGATGTCACCTTCTGCTCGTTTAGATAGACCACAATACGATCAGGGATACAACTTTTGAACTCCTCTAACAAAACCAACTCACGGAGAGCATTAAAATCTGATACTTTATTTGATGTGCACCACCGGTCAAATAACAAACTCTTCTCCCTAGCGAACTCAACGAACGTCTGATTTGAAACTTTTTTGTGATTCCTAAATCGCTGTCTGTACGCCTCCGGTACGAGCTCATAAGCCCTCAAAATTGCCGTTTTAATAACGTCATAATCTAAACTATCATGTAAAGATAGTGCAGCACATACTTCCTGAGCTTTTCCCGTCAACTTACATTGCAGCAGTAACGGCCACACATCTCTAGACCAGTTAAGCATAGAAGCAACTCGTTCAAATACATTAAAGTATGAGTCAACCTCAGCCTCTCTGAACTGTGGAACAAGAGAAATGTGTTTACTCACATCAAACGTCGGACTCGCACCTGCCGCGCCAGCAGCCGGCTGTGCAGATTGAGCAGCTGATACAGGAAACATACGCGGAACCGGTGTCTCTCTGGCCATTCTTAGGTCCAACTCACGCAACTTCACCTGCGTGTCCGCCTCTATTTCCAGACGACGGATGTGGAGTTGCAGATCTAACTGAGCTCTACGATCCTCTGCTCTCTCGCGCTCTTCCCGTTGGACTTTCGCCAAACGTACTCTGAGACGCGACTCACCTCCCACTACAGGCGGAGAAGGTTCAAAGGGCGGCGAGACTGCTTTGGTTTCGGAACCCTCCGCCTCATCAGTCCCACTCGTGTCCTCCTCACCTAAAGCACCAGCTCCAGAGCTCAGAACCTCCTCAGATTTATCAACCGGTTTCAACACCTCCAACTTCCTTAGCTCCTGCACTAAGATTTTTTTAATATCTCGCTTAAGCTGCTGTCTAGAAATTTTAATTTGATAATGTTCGGCAACTCTCAACAAATCATCTTTACGACACTTACCTAATTGTTCGACCGTAGGTGCACTCACAAAACTATCCAGATCAAAATCAGCCATTCTGACTAAACTTACCACCACAAACGCTAGAATCCAAAGAAACCTCCTAAGATCCTTCATTCAGACAATATCTTTCAAGGTTGCTCCAACCCACACACAAGCAACAGCGCTCACAAACTCATCCCAAGGAAATAAGATACCCCTTTAAAGGAGTATCCCACCGCTGCCACCACCAAATGTTACGAGTTTTAAAGTTAGAAAAGGGGATGATGACGTAACATTTATGTGAGGCACAGTTGCTGTGTGTGAAGCCAGAAAAAAAACAGGAAACTTACAAACGTTTCAAAACGTTTATTCAGACAGGATGAAAGAGTACGGTCAAATCAAAATCAAAAGAAATAACTACCAAAAATAAAAAAAATAAAAATACACAGGAGTGTTGCCAAATCAACGAAATAATCATAACAAAACTAATATTTAATTATAGTCGTACCACTAAACTAACTGACCGAAAAAGAAAATGCAGAAACAAAACCGAAATCTTCAGCGGGTGCGCCGCCTTAAATAAACTACACTAACTGAAAAACAGAAATACAATAATGGCAAACACTCCACGCCTAATTAACAATACAAAGCCTACCTCCCGATGTAGCTGGGCATGCGCATTCATAAATCGCTTACTAGGCATATGCTATGAAACTAACAACAAAACTTAAGACAATGTTACTCATGTCTCTAAGGGCATCAAGCTCAACAACGCTCCAATCAGTGGTTACATTTAACATAAGGCATCTCTGTGAGGGCTAGTCAAATGAGATCTGGCGGAGATCTCCCTCTCTTCTGGTGAATGGAGTTTTTAAACCCAGCAGCGCAGTGGTGGATTGGTGGAACAGCTGATGACGCAAATGAGCAATGAGCAATCTCCACCTGAAAACAATGAATGAAGAGACAGCAGAAACACACACACACACAAATACACGTGGAACGTAACATAAAGTTACGTTGAATGTTCGCCGGTTCCCGCCTCCTTCTTCCCGTTCTTATGAACTGTGTTACAGGAAGTAATAAATCTTCCTTGTTATATGGCAAATCGAGGAAAAGAAATAGTAAATCGTCCACACGATTTAGCCAATCGAGGAAAAGAATTGGTACGCGATTAGCAAATTGAGGGAATGAAATCGTCCGCACAATTTAGCAAATCGATGATGTGCAATAGTAAATCATGCACACGATTTAGCAAATCAAGGCAACAAAATAGTAAATTGTCTGCATGATTTAACAAATCGAGGGAACAAAATAGTAAATCGTCCACACGATTTGGGGCAACGAAATAGTAAATCATCTGCATGATTTAACAAATCGAGGGAATGAAATGGTAAATCGTTCACATGATTTAAGGGAATGAAATAGTAAATCGTATGCACAATTTAGCAAATCAAGGGAATATAATGGTAAATCGTCCACAAGATTTGAGGGAATGAAATAGTAAATCATCCACTCAATTTAGCAAATCTAGGAAAATAAATCATAAATCGTGCACATGATGTAGCAAATCGAGGGAACAAACTAGTAAATTTTGTGCTTGACTTTGACTTTAGGCCCTGTTTCCTGGTATTAAGATGCATTTTGGTCGACCGGATCACAAGTGGGTGACACTAAATACAGGTGTAAACGAGGTCTAAAATGTTTTGAACTTGTCCACTTTCGACCACTTCCAGTCGAACCGGATTGCTTCCATACGGTAAATGCTCATGTGGTTGAATGTGTTCGAACAGCTACATAAGACGTCTACTCTCCGTCTACTGACCTAACGTGTAAACAATATAGGAAGCGCACTAGCCAGACGGGATTTAAGCTAAAGACCCAGGTTTGGTTTGAAGACGAAAAACGTACCAAGCACAATGTTGCTTGCAATTGGCTTGGATGTCAGAGCAGAAAAGAACGCTCCATATGTTTCTCTGTCATCTCCAGGCGGATTCATATGTAAATTTTGTCCTTTAGATAGAAAGATCTGAAAAAGCCCATACATTTACCCGCCTACAGACTCTCAGAAAGCAATGAAATTACCACATTCAAGGTCTAGAGAAGTAGAAAAACATTGTTAAAATAATCAACGTGACTAATAATCAACATACTGGCGAAAATATTTTTTGTGCTTAAAAATTATGACTTAATTCAACAATTTCCTCAATACCCTTTCATTCTCATACGCAGTTTACACTGAAGACACATTGCAGAGTTCTATGTCAGAATGCCGACTCATTATTATGAGCCGGCGTTGGGATGTAAACGCGGAAGCGCTGTATTGCGTTCACTGCATCAACTGCATAGCAGACTGAGATTCACTAGCCTCTGTAGGCAAATAGAAGAATAATAAAGTGTAGTAAATGATACTGCTGTATACAGCAGTATAACAATAAAATACAATAAAATAAAAAACAATAAAATTTTATTGATTTAACAATAAAATAAAAAATATGACAACAAATACCAGTTTGCTACATTTGCTACAGTTTGCTAAGTAGCATAACTGTCACAAGTTTCAGCTGAAGTGCCCGAGACGACCACTAGAGGGAACTCCACCCTGGACTCTCACTCACTCACACGGACTACATTTCCCATAAACCCCTCACCCAGTCACTGATTACCGCACCAGCCGCACCTCATCACTCAGTCACCAATCACCCACACCATATAAGGACTGCTCACACTTCCATTCACTGCAAAGTATTGATTTTGCTTATCCTGTCAATTCCAATTTTATCTCCTGTATTTGTTTTCCCCGTTTTGGATTCTGCCTGTTTTTTCCCGGTGTTTGATTTTTTCCGCTTTCTGCCTGTCCCGATATTTCCAGCCTGTTTGCTGACTACGATTCTGCTCATCCTCTGCCACACCTGTTTGCTGATATCTGACCATTGCCTATCTGACCGTACCTCTGCTTCAATAAATCTGCATTTGGATCCCTGACTCCTCGTTACAATAACGGTACAGCGAATATAACTGGAAGGGCTGAAACCGGAAGCCTTGCACATTTGAGTTAAAATGCTCTTACTTTAGAAGTAAGGTGGATACAGTTATTTAATTTATAGTTTAGTATGGGTCTGTTTAGACTCAATGGTTCTCTATTCCTCTCCATCTTAAACGCCCCACATCAGATAGCCAAAATAAAGCAAGCTAAAGGCCCTCAGTGGTGTGGTGACAGGCTGGTGTGTTGAACTTGAGGCCGGGTCCTCACGCTGTGTGCTGTTTACGTCCTGCCCCCGTGGCCCAGCTTGTTACAGAGATGACAACATGTTTTCTTCCTTTTTTTTTGTCTTTGTGCTTCTGTTTCTGACACTCATAAAGCCCTGAGCTAAACAAACAAAGGCGGCAACAAAGTCAACAAGATTCTGAGTTCTGCATTTCTTCTTGAAGCCACAGACCAAACAGCCAGGTCTACAAGGGCTTTATAGCAGTTAATAATGTCTAATTTACCCAAAAATGAAACCATTTCTCATGTTATTCCTGTATTTTCATACGTGAAACACAAGCGCTCATTGTTTGCGTTCTGCACAGGGTTGGTATCATTAACTAAAACTATTAAAACATTCATGTTGATTGAAATAAAGCAGAAATCAAGAGTTGAAAACTTAAACTAAATGAACATTAGAAATATTGAAAAGTTGAAGCGCTAAAATTATTAACTTGAAATAAATACACACTTAAACTAACTAAAGTTAAACTGAACTAAAAAAATAAATTATACCTAATAATAATAATAAAGTGACAAACGCAGTGATCTCTTTGCTGGCTTTCTGATTATAACTGTTTTTTTCATGCTACTGCAACACACTGCAATTTTTCTAGGTTGACAACCATATTTAAATATGACGCTGAATCCAAAAATACATTGATTGACAGTGATAACCACAGCACCAAACGGGACAAAAAGTGAGACTGTATGTCAAAATAGATCGGTACATTAAGTCTTCCAAACTAATAGTCCTGCCACTTGTTCTTGTTCCTCAAAGAACTTATTTTGTTGTTATTATGTCTAGACTTTTTATTTTGTTTTTTAACTGTTTTGATTAGCAAATGCAAAATCATGCTCTCATATATTTTGTGCATCCACGAGCCCACGAGTGTCCCTTCACTGTAGTGACTATTATGAGCTGTAATGATTCAGGGAAAATTGATTTCATGCTTTTAGCCATGAGTTGTAAAACATACTTTAATTTGATGAAATATTTGCTATTTATATGTTGCTTGCAAAAGAATCAGTCTGTCAGAACACAGAAAGACGCAGGAGCAACTGTGACTGGACCGTGAAAATAAGCAAAACCCTGATGTGTTTCTTGCTCCGGGTTTAATGTCAATCACGCATTGGTTCTTGTAACTGCATCTGTTGCTGTAACGCTATGGGTGTTCAGGAACAGGCAGACGACTGAAGTACTCTTCAAACACTTTAATATAAACTTGGAAAACAAGACAACACCATGTACGATAGTTTAAAAACGGACAAGGACTGGACTGAAATCACAAAAGAAACCTGTCTGATAACAGCATCAACAATCGTAGTAAATCGTCCGCACAATTTAGCAAATCAAGGGAAGTGTGACGAGCAGGGTGGGGGAGAGCCGTGAGGGAACGGCGAGAGGGCGGTGACGAGATTGAAAATGAGCGCCAGCTGCGCGCTACACCGGTCTCGTATCTCTCACGGAGGAGCTCCGGAAGCATAAAAGAGGAGCGACGATAGTGAAGGATGAGAGAGGACCAGGCCTGGATTTTATGTTGTGTTTTATTATGTTTGTTTGGGCGGCAACACCTTTTCCAAGCTCATTCTTCTCCTTTTTCCCATTTCATATCATATCAGTGAGGTGTTTATGCTCAATAATAATTAAGAAAATATTTGAGAAGTGGACATAAAGCAGCTAACGGTTATTTACTGGAGTGAATAAAGAATTTATCAGTAAGGTTAGGGGTCGGAGTAGTGGAGGGACAAATAATGTCACAATAAGACAGCATCCATTCATGATTTTAATGAATATAATCATATGCTCAGAATATGTTATTATCGCATATTGTTTTATAATATACTACTATACAGTGTTACAATGTATTATAACTGTTGTTATAATTATTTATAATGTGATGCAACATATTATAATGTTTATGCATGTATTATAATGCATTAAGAATACCCTCATGATGCATTTTAAATAAAGTGTTACCCTAATTTCTTTAAGATATTAAACCCATGAGGTTTATTAATAATAAACCGATAATAAGGCCATTAAAATGAAATTCACCTTCAACTTAATGTCTATGCTTTTTGAAATAGAAAAAACAATAAATATCCGATTTCTTGATTTCTCTGCACTTGCTTTAGTTTTATTTCCACATAAATCTTTCTTACAGCTTCCTGACTTTGTGACCATGGCGTGTAACCTTGCCCATACAGTAAACATTTTTAGTTGCCAGGTCCTTTTATTTCAGGCTTTATAATGAGGTTGACACAACGAAGCGTCTGTCCGGCAGATGGGGAGTCCGGGGTCACACGTGGCCATGGGAGGAGAACACATTAGATTGGCACATCAGAACCGTCCCTCCTGTGATTTTATGAGGTCGACTCAATTATGTGATGACCCCGGGTAATTATTCAATTCGCAAAGTTAATAAACACTGGAGGGGATCTCCTGACAGCCTGGAGCGCAACTTTGTCACTTGCAATTCAAATTACAGCGGGACTCCAAGGTGCAAGACACTGAAAATAGACGACAGGTAATGATCTATTGCTTTGGAGAGAGTGCTGAGTTTGTCAAGGGGGTTTGGGGAAAGAGGCTGGGTTTATTTAGTCACTGACTTTTCATGCCTGCACTCAAAACAACGGCAAGAACAAAAGAAACTCTTGAATTACTGTGGGAGCTGGCACACTTGTTTCTGTTCGAGAAGGGGAAAAAAATCTGCGCTCTACCATGCACCCTCCATTGAAATAAACAGACTTATTTTGGGCTGACTTTATATGCATTTCAGTTACGATCAGAAGTTTGGTATTCCTCTCTGCGGCAGAACTTGGGTTAGGCACACATTTTCCTACAGCAACGCAGTCCTGTTTTAGAGCGCTTCATTATGTATTTATATCCAAACTGGTTTTCAGTACAACATTTTCAGGAAACCTGTGTGAATGAAACTGTACTAGAAAACTAGTTGTCAGCCATTTCAGAGAGTTAGCGTGGGGATTTGCTTATTGATATCGACATCTAAAGTGCCCCTATTATGGTTTTTCGAATATTCGCTTTAATACAAAGTGTACGTAGCTGTCTGTGAAAGTAATCAATCAAGCCGAAAGTGCTATATAAATAAAGTTATTGTCTCTCAAAAGAAAGACTCGACTCTGAACAGCTTCAATGAATCGTTAGAACTTCAAATCCCATTTCTGTGACGGCCTCACGTCGCAAAGTAACACCTATGGTCTTCATTGGCGAACAACATCTACTTTGACCCGCCCTCAAACCCTGAAGCTTGTCGAGAAGACACTGTCTTCTGCTCTGCAAAAGCAAATTCGGTTACACTTTATTTTAAGGTGTCAGTATTACAGTGTAATTATACACTTAGGTACTGTGTAATGACAATTAACTACATGTTCTTACTATAGGGATAGGGTTAGGATGAGGGTTTGGGTTAGGGTTAATTGCATGTAACTATGCATAATTTCTAGTTATTACTACAGTAAATACATGTAACAATGACACTGTAAAATAAAGTGTTACCGCAAATTTTCTTTGTAAACATTTCCAAACGATGAGTCAGTGGTTAAAATCACCACAACGATACAACAGCAGTTTGACCTTTTGACGACTGCTTCTCAGATCTCCATGAGGTCCAAATGGGATTTACAAAATGCCATTAAAGACACGCAAGGACAATAGCCCCTCTATTTGAACCAACTTGCTCCTCAGAATCACAGCCTGTAAGTATGATCAATTATTTATTTATATATATATATATATATATATATATATATATATATATAAGATCTCCAGCTAATTGATTCTGCAAATCATCTGTGACTCACTATTACGTAAAATTGTGTCCATTAATGCAGATTGTCTGTCTGTAATGAAGAGCGAGTCAGCGGGTAAGATCCAAGTGCAGCTTTTATTGACAAGATGTAGTCAGACAGGCAATGGTCAACTCAATAGCAAACAGAAGTGGTAAGGAATAGGCAAGCTCGTAGTAAGCGTCCAGGCTATAGGTCAAAGGCGGGCAGATAAACATCAATAACAAGGAACAGGCAGGATCAGGAAACAGGTAATCAAGACAGGGAAATAACGCTTAGGATTGCAATGCTAGGATTAACAATACTTCGCGGTGAGGGTGTGTGTGAGTGGTGCTTTTATAGTGAAGGATGTGAGTGTAATGAAATCTACGTAATGTGTTACAGCTGGCTGGGGTGATCAGTGACTGGGTGAGAGGCTTGTGGGAAATGTAGTTCGAGTGACAGAGTCCATGGAATGAGAGGGCGACATCTGGTGGTGAGTGGATGCAAGATGATAGACCGGATTCATAACACTGTCGTTCTTGCAACTCTGATTAACGGTAAAGAATGGAGAAAGATTCGTTTTCCAAACTTGAATGTTGCATCAGTGATTCACGTTAGGTATGCACTGTTATTGATACAGTTAATGATACAGTACAGTTTCCACATGTGCACCACTATAATTTAGAAATATACACTTCGGTTTGTTGATGGACATACACTTGTTAACGCTAATGGTGAGGAATTACAGTTGCAACATCTATATTGTGCATCAAACTGAGTAGAGTATCACTGAGAAACGTTCTGCTCAAGTCGGCCTTGCAGTGGAGGTTCGGGTTGAATAACGTCAAGGTCTCGAGCTCGGATTGATAAAATAAAATCTATGCCATCGTCGCTGTCTTTGCAGTGTGTAAAATTGCTGGAGGATTCCAGAGCTGAATCAGTTCTAGTAATGGCCGTTTGTTTCCACAAGCGGTGTAAGCGGCAGACCAATCACAACAGGATGTGTGGTCATGTGCAATGAATATTATGAGAAAAAGATTTTTGACCTTTGATGTTATAGGAGACATCCAAAAACAAAATTAAGAACCTTTAAAATGACACTTTAATATCTATTCCCTTGTCATTATTACAGTTTTACATAATTTGCTGTGGCGTCTACGCTCTGTTACTGTGGGTGGTCGCGATTGTTAAACCATAGAATTTAAAGGGGGTATATGTAGGAATTTTCATGTATTAATCTTTTTTTTTTTTAAATTTATTTATTGCCAATGAGAGAACGGCTTATAACGGAACTTAAAAAAAACAGCCTACACCAACTAAGGTTGTCTATGAAAGACTGCAGAGACTCGTTTTCACCAGGAAAATCTATAGGATGTGACGGTTACGCACTTCAGAGAGTGATAATATGCTAAGACTAAAAAAAAAAATGACTGAATCCTCTGAACTGAGGTGAGAATGAATGTCAAGAGATGTGTTTTCTTGGTGCAGCGACAGAAACAATCCCCTTATAGGACTATCCTGGTCAAAGTGTGTGATTAGTTTCAATCAGTCATATCAATATCGAATTTGTATTTCTTAAGGTTGAAATGAGGAAAGTATCAGCCAGATTTTTATCAGAAGCATTGAATATGGAACTATCAGGTATTTCTGAAGGATATCGTGTCTCCGAAGCGCCGAAGCATGAAGCTTACACTGAATTACTTCCATTAAAGTGCTCTCAGTTTTAATCATTTAAGCAAAGGTGTGTGATAGATTTATATGAATTATGCCTGCCTTAGAGCTTGTTCTCATTCCATAGCTCATGAAAACCTAATTGAACATCATGTGGCCAAATGATTTAAATAGCTTGTTATTCATTCTTAAGTCGTTCAGCGATGGGGCGCACTCAGCTATGAAGGTAAGTCACAGACATCTGTTGCCACCGTTTCAGCCCTTTGAGAAGGGTGAGGATTTTAATAAAAGAATGGCTGCTCATAAAAAAGTGCTTAATAAGAATCAGGGTGAGAAATTAAATCAGAATCAGGTCCTCAGGTCTTGTCTGTCAGACTGTCAAATCTTGGCAAGGGTTTCAAGAAGAACTCCTCCTTTGAAGAGTCCTGCAATTTGAGTCTTTGAGCACAGGCCACATATCAAAAAGAGATAACGCTTGAATTGTTGGACATGAAATTGCTTGGTAGACTTCAGCTTCTCCTGAGATTAAAAGGGCAAAGACATCTAAAGAAGATTGTTACTGCTTCGAACGTTTTTCTAAAACCTACAATAATGTTTCTAATACAAATAAAGCTTAACGTAAGAACCCCCGACAAACTAAACCTTTTTGTGATAAAATGAGCTCAATTATTTAAAGTTGATTTTGTTTTTGGGGAACAGGTTTTCATGCTTGAATGTAAAAAAAAACAACAACAACATTATTTTATGCAAACATCCTAAATGGTTATTTGTTGTGGTCTCGTTTATTGAAAGTTGCGTTCATCTTCATTACAGTAGCAAATATCAGATCAGCTGATGGACGAGACGCATAAACATTCATATTACAAATGTCACAATGCTTCTTCTGAAATTTGAATAAAGATTTATGCTTTGTACCGCAACTCGCCACGTACAGTTATTTACTGTTATGTAATTACGTTGTCATATAATATTGTTTTTATTTGTACAGTAACTGTAAATGATTGAGCAGTGTTTTCATAAACGGCATGTATTTCGAAGCAGTAAAGATAATTCATATGCAAATTGTCATGCTATTAAAAAACAAATCCTGACAGATTTACATTTATTCATTTAGCAGACGCTTTTATCCAAAGCGACTTACAAGGGGAGCAATTAGGGGTTAGGTGTCTTGCTCAAGGGCACTTTAGTCATATTGAAGGTGGAGAGAGTGCTGTTTATTCACAATCCCCACCTTCAATTCCTGCCAGCATGGGAATCGAACCAGCAACCTTTAGGTTACAAGCCCGACTCCCTAACCATTAGGCCACGACTACCATGACTATAGATGAAACCAAGGGTAGAAAAACAAGGGTAATGGTGAGGGAGTCGGGCTTGTAACCTGAAGGTTGCTGGTTCGATTCCCATGCTGGCAGGAATTGAAGGTGGGGATTGTGAATGAACAGCTTTCTCTCCACCTTTAATACCATGACTAAGGTGCCCTTGAGTAAGGCAGGAAACTCCTAATTGCTCCCCTTGTAAGTTGCTTTGGATAAAACCGTCTGCCAAATGAATGAATAAATGAAACCACCACAGATGAGATGGAGGGAGAAGCCAGAGAGATGACAGGCCCACAGTAGAGCCGATGGTGGGAGGACCCAGGGTAGAGTCTGACCACCAGCAGTGGAGGCAGGACACTTGGAGACTCAGATGCAGCCCAGGAGACACAGGGACCAGGCAACACTATAGGTCCTGGAGGCCAAGGCAGAGCCGCGGGACACGATAGGTTGCCATGGTGAATTACAGGCACACACAGGTCAAAGAATAACAATCACCAAGTGCCAAACGCAAGTAAAAATCAGCGTTTGCGAGTATACGAAACTATATCAATCACCAGTTGGCCAGTAACATTTTTATGAATTCTAATAATGCAATGTTGTGAGAATATGAGCTTAAACAAAAATGCTCTCTGCTTTTTGCGGATGATGTCCTGTTGGCTCCATCGGGCCAGGACCTCCAGTGTGCATTGGGACGGACCAGCACCTCCAAGTCTGAGACCATGGTTCTCAGTCGGAAAAGGGTTCTTCAGGTTTGTGGAAGAGCTCCTGCCTCAAGTATCTTGGGGTTTTGTTCACGAGTGAGGGAAGGAAGGAGCGTGAGGTTGACAGACGGATCGGTGCAGCTTCTGCAGTGATGCGGTCGATGTACCGGTCTGCCGTGGTGAAGGAGCTGAGCTGCAAGGCGACGTTCCTACTCTCACCTATGGTCATGAGCTTTGGGTCATGACCGAAAGAATGAGATCCCGGATACAGGCGGCCGAAACGAGCTTTCTCCGCAGGGTGGCTCCCTTAGAGATAGGGTGAGGAGCTCGGTCACTCGGGAGGAGCTCAAAGTAGATCCGTTGCTCCTTCACATCGAGAGGAGTCAGCTGAGGTGGCTCGGGTATCTGTCTCAGATGCCCCCTGGACGCCTCCCTAGGGAGGTGTTCCGGGTGTGTCCCACTGGGAGAAGGCCCCAGGGAAGACCTAGGACATGCTGGAGAGACTATGTCTCTCGGCTGGCCTGGGAACGCCTCGGTGTCCTCCCGGAAGAGCTGGTGGAAGTGTCTGGGGAGAGGGAAGTCTGGGCATCTCTGCTTAGACTGCTGCCCCCGCGACCCGGCCCCGGATAAGCGGTAGAAGATGGATGGACAAAAATGAACAACGCTCAGGCCAGTTCTGCATCTTCACATGCATGCCAATTTAAATATTCAAGCACAAGAAGACGGTAAAGCGAACGACACTGCACATACTGTGGCAAGTTTAAACATCTGAATCACGTGCCTAGAAAGCCACATCTCAGACAATACTTGACTGAGTTCCCCTTCATGTCTTCTCACTCTTGAACAGACAAATTCAGTCAAAATTATGTAAAAAACAAATGGCAGTCTCAGCGAATATCCTAGTAAACATAGTTAGTTATGTCTTAAGTAGTAGTTTTAGTGTATAACCCCTCAACCCGCTCTGAGCAGTCCTCGAACCCGGGTTTTCCGGCATGGGAGTCAGACGCTCTAACAAGGAGGCTAAAGGCTGTAACCCCTAGCGTCTGTCGCTAGAGCATCTCTCGAGGTCAGAGGAGTCAGGTTTACTCGCACAGAAACTATTAGCTGGCCTCCGTTACACTCACCCCCCTAAACCTCACTCCTCACTCCCGGGTCACGGCACCAATGTAACCCCTCTACCCGGGTACTACTCGACCCACTCTGAGCGTACCTCGAATCCTGGAGGCTAAAGGCTGCAACCCCTTGAGGTCAGAAGAGTGAGGTTAACTCACACAGCAACTACTAGCTGGCCTCCGTTACAAGTATTTCAACATAAATGCATTGATTTTAGTTCCCAAGGCAAAATGTCAAATTTTCATTCAAGTTGTGCAAGTTTTTCATTTAATATTTGTAATTTATTTTCGTTCTGCTTTATTTTAATTTTCAAAAATGATTCTTAACAGTTTTAGTTAACATTAACATGCCTGAATTCTACATACATCTCACTTACTTCCAATACTAATACATTTTTACAGCGTTTACACCTTGGATTGTTTGAACAATTAGTTGACTAACTGTCTTAACTGGAAATATTAAAAAGATGTCATGTACATGGATGTAGCAGCAGATTTAAAGAGGATTCATTTCCCCCTCCCACTTTTCTGAGAGGATTTTCAAAGCAAACTGTCGAACAGCTAAAGCACAGCATGCTAAAATACCACGGCTAAAATATCAACACTAACATAAGAAAATGTAAGATAAAATCTGGACAAACGTCTTGTCCTAACCAGTTATGATCTTACAAATATTTTGAAACAAGTGAACAGCAATGCTTTAAGATATTCCCTTAAGCAGTCCTCAACAACATACACAAGCGTTTTAAATGCTGTCTGATCCTTCAAAGTGTAAAATTAAAGTGATTCGAATCTATAGGAGCATCTCTCATTTTATATGTTCCCCAAAGCCACTGCTCCGTCAGAGCTCACGGTGACCCATAAGCCTTATTATTCTTATCATTTAAGGTCTGGTAGGATTAGCAAAATCATCCCTTTTTCATGAGATGGCTGCCAACTGGAGATGTGCATTTCATGTGTGATGCCGTTTTTCTGCCTGTGTTCTGGTGTTGTGTCTTTGGTCTGTGTCTTCGGGTGGTCTGTGATGAGGTTCTATCCCTCAAAATAAAAGACTGGATGTCTCCGCTTCGATGAATAATTACAGAAGTCTGATAACTGCTGTTGTGACAGCCTCTGGTTCAAACGTCTTAAACTGTTTCCCCTATGTCCTAACATAATATTCCCTTTCCTTTTGGCGAAAATAACCCCCCCCCACACCCCACACACACACACACACACACACACACACACACACATATTCAAAGCTGTTACTGTCAATGTTGGTTCATTTCCGGGTTGCAATTCTTCCTGTGTTTTGCTTTTGAGTGTTGAACCCCCATCGATGACAACATATCTTCTGAGAAACACAAAAGAAGATATTTCGAACAAAATGGAGGTCCAAAACAACATTGGACCCCATTGACTAATACAGTGTAACCCACACACCAACATATGCGACATTTGTAAGACAAATAAAGTCATTTACATGAGAGTGAGTAAATGATGAGAGATATTCATCTTAAAAAAAGCTAGATTAAAGAATGAACTAGATAAGCAGCGACCATTTTAATGAACTAGTGTCTATCATAACAGATCCAGCCATTTTAGCTTTTGTAGGAACCAGATCATCCATCAAGCAATTAGGGAAGTATGTAAATGAACATGAATGTCTGCATATGAATCAAATCTAATTATAGCTGCTGCCAAAGCACTTATGGGATATGACAAAAATAATAACCATAGAGCACAGTTGTGATTGTGATTTTTGAAGCGTCAGTCATAATTATGAGTGGGATGAGTTATTAAAGAGAATTACACCGTGTAACGTGAGGGCTGGTGCTCATGTGACTTTGTTGTTTTTTCTGAATTTTGCTCTTAAATGCTGTAAAGTGTGGATGAATTCAAAATAATGACACTTTTTAATTTATCAAAAAAAAGCCTGTCATAAAATAATGGTCAGATTTAAATGCATATCAGTCGTCACTCTATATCTGACAACAATATGTGTTAAGATGGTAATTGAATGCTTAGTTTCATGATCAAAGCTCTGTAAATTTAAAACACATAATGCAATACAATGATGATTGAGAGCCTTCCTCAAAACCCTGATGATCATATTTGTGACCCTGGACCACAAAACCAGACATAATGGTCATTTTGTTTGAAATTGAGATTTATACATCATCTGAAAACTGAATATTAATATATATAAAAAATAATCATATTTCCATTGATGTATGGTTTGTTAGGATAAGACAATATTTGGCCGAGAAACAACAATTTAAAAATAAAAAAAATCTAAATATTCAGAAAACCACCTTTAAATTTGTCAAATGAAGTCCTTATCAATGCATATATTTTTGATATATATACTGTAGGAAATTCACAAAATATCTTTATGGGACATGATCTTTACTTAATATCCTAATGATTTGTGGCATAAAAGAAAAATTGATAATTTTGACCCATACAATGTATTTTTGGCTACTGCTACAAATATATCCGTGCTGATTTTGTACTGCAGGGTCACATTTGATCATAATTTTAATGGATAATCGAATAAATCTCAGTTGCTTCGGTCCAGTAAGTGTTCATCCAGAAATAATATAAAATTTATCCTTACGTTTAGATTTCACAGCAAAAGACTTTTTTTTGCCAAATAATTTCGTCAGACAAACACCTTAACCATGTTTAGTGTTTTGTTCATTCTTCATTTTTTTTAAAATTATTCATATTTTCCACATATTTTGATGGTTAAATTGAACTTGCTGGGTCATTAAAAAACAAATATCCCCTTCAGACGTCACTTTTGGACACTGTACAGTTGACATGAGTTACTAATACACTCAAGCAAAACATAAATAAACATCTTAAAACAAAAAAGTAATTTTATCCAATATTGATAACTAATATGTATATTTTAGGTTGATATCCATATTATGTAATATCAGATGTTACAAAATAAGCTCACCTTAAAAATCTCTATATTCCTCAAATGACTTCAAACAGCACTTTAATTTTATTTGGGCATAAAGTCATCATTTACACTTATATGACAACCAATATAATTGGACACATAATTCTAAGCAGCTTCATCAGTCACTGCAACAATGTTGCAACTCTTCTTAAAAGCAATTCAATAAAAACTGATACACATATTTACTTGAATTATGCGCACTACTCTTAACAGTAGTGAACTCCAAGTATCCAAGTGTGTTAATCATCTAAAGCCGATAGCACACGATAGCCACTTGTCGATTTTTTTCCGTCCCTCGTTTGCACTATACATCTTTCAATTAGACTGGCACTGTGTGCTTGTCCATGGAGCAAATATGCTTTTTTTATAGTATTAAGCCTGTCAGCCGTATAGTTTCAACCATATTTCTGAGGAGATCCCTGCCAAGGAGAGCTCCATTTGTTTTATTCACAACCTTTCCCACCTCGTCCTCCACAAATCATTGAAGAAAAAAGAGGTGTAAAGTAAACCTCCATCATGGGAGGGGAAAGTACCTTTTAAGATGTGACAAAGCCTCTGCTAATGGGGGTTATCCATCCTGGGCTTTCAAAATGTCACATTCCAGCCTTGTTCATTTGCATAACCTCTAAAGCGTCCCTGCAAGTGAGAGTGCATTGATTTAGTCGCCGCCTTACAAGCTACTTGCCTTGTTGACACAGCCAACTCCATCAGAGTTAAGGCAGTCGCTAATCCACTGAGCGTGACTCGACCGCAGATACCCGAGCCGCTCCGCCGCCGGCCGTTCCGCACATGTCCATCTGACGCTCGCAGTAAATATCGATAGCATGTCGCTGTGCGCTTTCTGAGTGGCCGTAGAAATAAATTAAGACGCACGCTGATTAATGGCGTGGAGATATCTCATCGCTGTTGCCACTAGATGTTGTGAAACGTCTCTTAGCCACGAGACTTCGACCATGAATTTTGGGTCGTTAAGGTAGTCTTGGAAAACATTCAATATGTTTAGTGAGGCTTTGCTGTGAAGCTTCTTATCTTACAAATTCTTAATTGAGACAATTACCTGTGCTTGATCTGGTAATGAGAATTCTTTGTTTTCAAACGGCTGCTTTGAAAAAAGGCTGTCGACGTTCTGGCTGTAGGCCACGTACATCACAACAGGAGGTGTTTCAGTCATTAAAGGGTTAGTTCACCCAAAACTGAAATTTCTGTCATTAATTACTCACCCTCATGTGGTTCCAAACCCGTTAGACATTCGTTCATCTTCAGAACACAAGTTAAGATATTTTTAATGATATTCGAGATGCTTCTGTCCCTCCGTAGAGAACTATCACTTTCAAGGTCTGAAAAGGCGTGTAAGACATCATTAAAGTAACTCCAGTGGCTTGAAATCAGTTTTGTGAAGTGACACGAATGCTTTGTTTACGCAAGCGAAAAAACATAATTTGCCACTGTAAACCATAATTTTACTCATAATTTATCACAAAATAATACTATCCAAAGCGCGAAAACACAAAAAGCGTTGCGTCATGATGCTCTCATGAACGAGTGATCAATATTTTCATTGATAAGATGGTAAATTGTTATTTTTTTGAGTAAAGAAAGCACTCGTGTCACTTCATAAAATTGAGTTTAAGCCACTGGTGTCACATGGAGTACTTTAATGATGTCTTTCCTGCCTTTTTAGACCTTGAAAGTGAAACATCTCGAATTTCATTAAAAATATCTTCATTTGTGGACCTTGAAAGTGGAAGTTGCGTTGGACCTCTGTGGAGGAACAGAAAACTCTCAGATTTCATTAAAAATACCTTCATTTGTGTTCTGAAGATGAACGAAGATCTTACGGATGTGGAACGACATGTAGTCTATATACTGTAGTCTGCATTCATTACGCAAAAAGGGAAACCAAAACTAGTACTCCAGATATACAAACCGTAGTGCTTGCTTACCATCAGATATGCTGATCACTTCTTTCCAGGCGGCTCATATTTGCATATTGGATTGCTCAATGATAGCGTAAGATAGCGTACAATTAGAACTGAACAGCCAATCAGAGTTTTGTCTCACTGATTCAACATGCTGCAACTAACCCGGCAGACGATTACCTACACCCAATTTTGGTCGACGTAACATTTCCATATAGAGGTCTCATGTAACGGAGGCCAGCTAGAAGTTGCTGTGCGAGTAAACCTCACTCCTCTGGCCTCGAGAGATGCTCTAGCAACAGACGCTAGAGGTTGCAGCCTTTAGCCTCCTTGTTGGAGCGTCTGACTCCCATGCCGGAAGACTTGGGTTCGAGACCCGCTCAGAGTGGGTCGAGTAGGACCTGGGTAGAGGGGTTACATTGGTGCCGTGACCCGGATGGGAGTGAGGTTTAGGGGGGCGAGTGTAACGGAAGCCAGCTAGTAGTTGCTGTGCGAGTAAACCTCACTCCTCTGACCTCAAGAGATGCTCTAGCGACAAACGCTAGAGGTTGCAGCCTTTAGCCTCCTTGTTGGAGCGTCTGACTCCCATGCCGGAAGACTCGGGTTCGAGGTCCGCTCAGAGCGGGTTGAGTAGGACCCGGATAGAAGGGTTAAATTGGTGCCGTGACCCGGATGGGAGTGAGGTTTAGGGGGGCGAGTGTAACGGAGGCCAGCTAGTAGTTGCTGTGTGAGTAAACCTCACTCCTCTGACCTCAAGAGATGCTCTAGCGACAGACCCCGGTTCGAGGCGGGTCGAGTAGGACCTGGGTAGAAGGGTTACATTGGTGCCGTGACCCGGATGGGAGTGAGGTTTAGGGGGGCGAGTGTAACGGAGGCCAGCTAGTTGTTGCTGTGCGAGTAAACCTCACTCCTCTGACCTCAAGAGATGCTCTAGCGACAGACCCGGGTTCGAGGCCCGCTCTGAGCGGGTCGAGTAGGCATCTAGGTGTATGTGATTTTCTTCCTTCTGATGAACACAATCGGAGATATATTAATAAATATCCTGATGCATCCAAGCTTTATAATGGTGTTGAGCGGGTTCAACGAGTTTGAGATGACAAAAGTGTCTCCATCCACATCTATCCATCATAAACGTCCTCCACACGGCACAGGGGGATTAATAAAGGCCTTCTGAAGCAAAGTGATGCATTTGTGTAAGACAAATATTGATATTTAACAAGTTATAAAGCTTCAATGTTTCCAATTCACTGCCATTATGAAGCTCTGATGCGTCAGGATATTTATTAATATTTCTCAGATTGTGTTCATCAGAAACAAGAAAGTCATATAGACCTAGGATGGCTTGAGGGTGAGTAAAACTTGGGGTAATTTTCATTTGAAAGTGAACTAATCCTTTAATGATGAAAGACAAGAAAGTGTGTCTAGATTTGATATAATTCTCATTGTAAAGAATGAAAGTTGAGGTAAAAGGAGCCTCTTCCTTTTTTTAAATGCGTTGATTATGCAAACATCCACTATCACTTTTTACCTGTTGTGAAGCAGAGATATTAGTCTTAACTTTCCAAAGAAATTACAACTTGTGGCCGTTTCTTAGATGAAGTTGGTGGATGTAAACTTCACAGTTTCACATCACATTAAATGTGCCATTTATGAAACCGACATCCGTAGATGTAACTCAGAGATTTTTATAATAAGAAAAATAGCTTTTATTTCACACGCCGCTTGTAGAATTAAGAGTTTGCCATGGAGTGTGTTACTGTACCGCCGAAAACAGTGAGAACCAAGTCTCTGCAATGCTCAGGGCAGTAAATCGATTGAGCCGTGTAACATTTGCCAGCGTGTGTGAGTGGAAGAGCTCTGGGTGATTCATGGGGGGTTGTGAAAGCCGTGATGAAAATCGATGAGGAATAATAAATTAGAAACAACAGAGTGGATTATGGAGGTTATTATGGCATGGAGAAGAAAAGGAAAGAGAGAGAGAGACACACACACATAGAGAATAAGTAGGTACCAAGTGTCTTTACAAGGAGAAATGAACAAGAAATATGAGAGTATACACTTGGGTGTTTGTTCAGCTGCGGGCACCTTTGGCCCTGCAACTCCTTTAAAACACACAGTTTACACTCTCACTATTTTCAGAGTGTCTATTTACACCAAGTGCAAATAGGCCACGTTATTGGCCGAGGTTATTTACACCAACTCCACCTGCCACTGACTGATTACAAAAGAAACCTGTCTGATAACAGTATCAGTGGTGTGGAGAGTAATGCCGGGTTCAGATTACACAACATTTGTGTTGGTCACGATAGTCACTGTGCCAGATTTTGACTGCTAAAATCTTGTCGTGGACAAGAAACATGTCAGACATCGCGTGCTGTCATCGAGAAAGCGGAACTATCGACTGACAGAAGGTGCCGTGAGCGTAAACAAACAATGGCTAGCAGTGTGTCGTCCTGTCGTCAGAAAAGCCCAAAAGTGGACACATATCTGGATTGGATGGATATTTGGATTTCCTCCAAAGAGAACTGAGGTAACGTGTTTCATTTACCTTTTTTCAGTCTGTCGCAGTAACTTAGTCCCTCGAGGAAAAACATCATGAACGCAGGAGTATTGTTTCCATAGCTCCACATTTACTCCAATGTAATTTTGTTTCGGCGTGTTTGAAAACATCTTCTGTGCCTCTATTGGCCAGCGTCAAACATGCGACGGAACTCGTTGTGGACGAGCGATAAAAAAAATTAAACATGCAAAGTCATGCCCGTTCAGACTACACGATTTTGCCACGATTTTAGCGAGTCGTGGGGATTCGTGAATGACAATGTCTGTCGGACGCAAGACTTGCTCGTGTTCATTAACTTTATATGATGGACAGATGTAATTCCCATACGGTAAGAAATATATTTCAAAATATACAAAAAATGTCCAAAAAATATATTTTGTAAAATATATTTTGATGAATGAATGTTGAAATTAAATATATTTTCGATTTCAAAGATATATTTTTTTGAGCTTCACAGTTACAACATATATTTTTTTTATCATATATATATATATATTTTTTACCATATGGGTTTAGGTTTTTATTCACATATAAACATTGATGAACACACATTCAGAGCACATTAAATATTGTATACAGAAGCTCTAACAAGCTTGCTTGACATGCACAATAAACTTTGTCCATATAGTGAAAGTGCAGCAAGCGCCCTGTTTGGTTCAGTCTTGGCCGTGTTTAGTGTTCATTGAGAATGTCAAACGCTCTAGCTTCACTCTATTTTACCATTTTTTTTTTTGCTGTTACAATTTTTTGTACAAATCAAGTAGCCTAATGTGACGGAAGGAAACCCCATTTTGCAAACACGACTAATTTGCAATACATTCGAACAAGTGCTGCCAAGATGCTAAAAAGTGACAACCGCGGAATAGTTATCTTTAAAACAACACACATTATTGAAAAAAAATATGTTTAAGGAATTAATTAAGATTTACATTCATGAAGTGTGCTTGTTGCACAAACAGAAGAACAACACAATGGTTTTCAGCCGATTCCTCAGCTTAGAATGAAACGATAGACGAGCAGGTGAAGACTGAGATAGTGGAACCGGCTCATCAATAGTCTGAGGACATTTTCATTTTAATTAGGACTTTTCAGTTTGCTTTGTTCGACATTATTACAATTTGAACCAGATCAAAAAGGCGTGAATTAACACACCTCAAGCACGATTCATGCATCCAAACAAAACAACACTGTGGAATGAAAATGCTGGCTGATTTCTGTCACAATTAACATCATCCCTGGTAAACACTAAATACATCTGCTTTTGTCTTGATTGTGAAAATGGTGTGAATGGATGCTGAAAAGGTCATTGGATAGACAGATTGCACATTTTTAAAGTTTGCACAGTGATTTTGATCAAACCTGGAGGGTAATGCATGTTGAAATGGGAGAGTGTGTTAATGTGGCAGAAGCGCTGATCTCAGATCTGCAACAGACTGGTGACAGTAAAGGTGATCGGGTTAAGGGAGATGAGGATGTTTGAGTAGGATGGGGGTTATTAATCTTAGCATTGGCAATCAATCTTAGCTCTTTGTATTTTTACCTAAATGTGATTGAGTACATTTGAAATACCTTGTGATTGCCTCTGTTCGCTCATTTAAGTATTATAATTTAATGGGATAAACGGGTAGCTCAATTCTGCTGTCATTTATCACCCCCAACAGTGTCGCTACGAACCCATTCCTCACATGCATTCTTCTAAACCATGAACAGAAACAGATTGAAATGTAAGTTGTTACTCATTGATAAAATTACCTTTCTATGGAAGCCCACTTCAGCCACTGGAAAAAAAAAAAGATTATTGCGACTTTTTATCTTGCAATTTTGTTCAATTTTTCTCAGAATTGTGAGATAAAAAGTCAGAATTGCCAGTTATAAAGTCAGAATTATGAGATACAAAGTCAGAATTGTGAGATATAAAGTCAGAATTGTGAGTTATAAAGTCAGAATTGTGAGATGTAAAGTCAGAATTGTGAGATATAAAGTCAGAATTGTGAGTTATAAAGTCAGAATTGTGAGATATAAAGTCAGAATTGTGAGTTATAAAGTCAGAATTGTGAGAAATAAAGTCAGACTTGTGAGATACAAAGTCAGAATTGTGAGATATAAAGTCAGACTTGTGAGATACAAAGTCAAAATTGTGAGATACAGAGTCAGAGTTGTGAGATATAAAGTCAGAATTGTGAGATATAAAGTCAGAATTGTGAGTTATAAAGTCAGAACTGTGAGATATAAAGTCAGAGTTGTGAGATATAAAGTCAGAATTGTGAGATATAAAGTCAGAATTGTGAGTTATAAAGTCAGAATTGTGAGAAATAAAGTCAGACTTGTGAGTTATAAAGTCAGAATTGTGAGTTATAAAGTCAGAATTGTGAGATATAAAGTCAGAGTTGTGAGATATAAAGTCAGAATTGTGAGATATAAAGTCAGAATTGTGAGTTATAAAGTCAGAACTGTGAGATATAAAGTCAGAGTTGTGAGATATAAAGTCAGAATTGTGAGATATAAAGTCAGAATTGCCAGTTATAAAGTCAGAATTGTGAGTTATAAAGTCAGAATTGTGAGTTATAAAGTCGCAAAATCAAAACAACAACACAAACACAATCAAAACATAAATAATACCGCACAAAGAACTAAGAAAACCCAAGGTGGGTATATATATGCTTCAGCCACTTTATTAAGTACACTTTGCTAGGTCTGGACCCCCTTTTGCCTTCAGAAGTGTCTTAATTCTTCACCGCAGAGATCCAACAAGGTGCCAGAAACAATCCTCAGAGACTTTGCTCCATACTGACGTGACACCATCACACAGTTCCTGCAGATTTGTCAGCTGCACATCAATGACGTGACCAGCACATCCCAAAGCTGCTCTGTTGAGATCTGGAGACTGTGGAGGACATTTGAGTTGAGTGAACTCACGGTCATGGTCAAGAAACCAGTCTGAGATAATTTGAGCTTCGTGACATGTTATCCTGCTGGAAGTATCCATCAGAAGATGAGTACACTGTGGTCATAACGGGATGGATATGGTCAGCAACGATCCTCAGGTAGACTGCGGCGTTTCAGTGATGCTCAACTGGTACTAAGAGGCCCAAAGTGTGGCATGAAAATATCCTCCACACCATTACACCAGCAGCCGTCTGATACCATGGATCCATGCGTTCATGTTCCTCACGCCAAATCGGACCAGGCAACGCTTTTCTAATCTTCTCTTGTCCAGTTTTGAGTTTGTGTGAATTGTCTGGAGCTCATCTGCTTCAAGGTTGGACGTGTTGTGTGTTCAGAGATGCTCTTCTGCAGTGCTTATTTGAGTTAGTTTCCTTTCAATCAGCTGAACCAGTCTCGCCATTCTCCTCTGACCTCAACAAGGCATCTTCACCCACAGAACGGCCGCTCACTGGATATTTTCTCTTTTTCGGACCATTCTCTGTAAACTCTAGAGATGGTGGTGTTTCTGAAATACTACATGCTGTTCTGTTCCTCCGCATGCCTTCAGCACACATATACTATAGCACAGAAGTTGTCTGATCTTCAGATACTGTAATTATTTGTCATGATTAGTGCTCGAAAGCCCCAGTATCCATTCACTTTTGTTGTATGGATAAAGTTCAGTGTCTAGTGGGATTACAGTTTTTTGGAAAATTAAAAAGTATTCCATTTTGGCAGTTTAGCAGTTGCGAAGATCATAACATTATTGGCAATTGACTAAAAACAATAGCGGATTCCAAAAGCCTCTAAACTTCCCAGAATGTGCAATATGCATATCAGGGGAAGCATTTTATTTTTGCACAGGCTGCTAATGAATGCCAAAAAATAAGCGCTTAAATAAAAAGCTTTAATGGAATTGCAGGGGCTTCCACGCAGCTGGCCTCTCACGGCCGGGGCAGCTGATTTCTGGGAAGGAGTTGTGCTCCAAGCTGACGTGCTGCTGCCTCCATCTGTTTCCTCTCTCAGCGCTGACTGGGTGAGTCCTCATGCCAGTTTGACAC
The DNA here is from genome assembly GCA_038088235.1 of Zacco platypus. Classification (NCBI taxonomy): domain Eukaryota; kingdom Metazoa; phylum Chordata; class Actinopteri; order Cypriniformes; family Xenocyprididae; genus Zacco; species Zacco platypus. The sequence goes on from CM076077.1 coordinate 33,069,415, forward strand.
GGGACTCCATCTCTGCCGCCAGTGGTCAGAGGAAACACTCTAGGAAGGGGCTGAGGAGATGTTTGGGAGATGAGGCGGGCCTTCATGAGAGGGAACTGCTGTCTGGGGACTTTTATGTCATTAACTGTACTAGTTTTTGGTTTAGAGGTGCATAATTCTCTTGAATCAGAACACCATATCCAAATACTGTATATCGGTTAATCCTATAAAGTCCTGTAAGTTTTGATTACGGAGTGTTGCTTTAGGGAAGAGGAACACATGGTACATTTAATGTGACTCTATCCTAAATACATTTATGTAAATGGCCAGTGCATAGTTAGTGCCTCATTTTCTCACACTTCAATTTATTACGCCGAAAGATCCAATGTGTCATGCTGTGAGAATGTGTTTATTTTGCTCCATTTTTAAGAGGTATTACACTGTATCTTATATAGATATTTCATATTTGGCCAAAAAGATAACACTGATCTTTTGAGCTCTTCAAAATATTATATCATCCATTAAATAACTGAGAATACAGGATAAGTGAATAAGTTAATATATTATATTCAAATGAGTATAATCTGTTATATATCAGCACGGCTGTGATTCGGCCGTAGGTAATCACAGTGTGCTGACATACAGCCATATCGCACGGCTACAAGTGTGATATTGCATTTATACAACAGTTTGAGCGTGTAAATAAATAAGAACGCTCTTTTGTGAGGAACTGCTTCATTCCACCAAGGATTCAATTCTCATGTTTAGAGTTTAAAAGTTGAGCCTAAGATCCATTACTAATTCTAATATGTCATTGAAGCTTATTGTATTATGTGGAGTATTATGGTATTATGAGAGAGAGATTGACTAAACAAGTGTATTATATCCGATATAACATTTATTATTCAGGTTGATGTGCATATTATATCCTTTATAAAAAATCAGTTTGAATGTCCGCTGAGAAAAGAAATGTCTTTGTCCTTTTTAAAAGAGGATTTCTCACAGCGCTAAAACAACTTCCTTGTTCTGACTCACTCATAAAGAGAGTCACAAAGGCTCGCCTGCCCGGTGTGGGTCCTTGGGGATCTTTTGCCAAGTTCGTCGAGTGGGTGCTGGTGAGCAACAGATCATCATTCACCGTCTGCGCCACCGAGGATGAACTCATCAGCCCCACTCAGACTCCAGCGCCGCCTGAGACCAGGCATCCACCACCAGCGAGTGAACCGACGGAGATGTCGCATGAGCCCACCGCAGACCGAGGAGGCATGCCCGCCGCGATGCATGAGCCAGGACTGAGGATAAGGTTGGATGGTAACATTGGCCGAGAGCCCGCCTCATTGCAAGTGTCTGACCAGGTGCGTGAGCCTGTAACATCCTTCGTCGACGAGGGAGTGCTCGTGGAGCTCGAGGGCTGGGAGGAAAGTGGATCAGACATGCTTTCCTCTTGGAAATTATTATGAGGATTTAAAGGACATTTTTGATGGGGACTGTATTGACTTTTATGGAAAGGTTTTTTCTAATTCCCCGGTTTTTCCAGAATCTTCTGATTCTCCAGTTTCAGTTTCGCTAGTATCTCCAGTATTCCCTCCCAGCCTCCCTCTCCCACCACCTCAGTCAGCCAGTTCCTCTGTCCCATCACCGTTGATGTCCTTCAGTCCCTCAACATCTCATGCATGCCGTGTTGGGCTGCCTAGGGTCTTCAGGCCATCACCTTTATTCGGCAAAGAGGATTTGTCTCCTGTCTCCGCCTCCAGCCTCTGTGCCCCCTGCTCCGCCTCGGCCCGGAGACTCTTCGAAATCGCCCTGGCTCCTCCCTCCCTTGGCTCCACCGGATCCCATCAGTCATACGGCTTCTCCGGGCTCCCTCGTCTCTCCGGCTCCACCTTGATCAGTCGTCCACCTGCCTGCACCTATGGCTTTGTCTGGGTCCGCCTTCCCCCCGGCTCTGCCTTTGTCCTCGGTCCCACCGGTTCAGCCTCTGCCCTCTGGACATCCGTCTCCACCTCGGCATCTCGTCATCATGGCTCCTCCTCAGTCTCCAGGACCATCAACTACACATGGGCTCATCGGCTCATCAGCTCCATCTAGGTGTCCATCAGTAGTTGCATCTCCGTTGGTCATCCCCAGGGTGTCGTCTACAATCAAGTGGTCAACTCCACCCAGACTCCTCCCATCTTCGACTCTGTCCTGGGGCCTCGTCCTGGCTGGTCTCGGCACCACCATCTGGCTCCTCCTGCTCCTGGCTCCTCTCTGGCTCCTCCCACCCTCCACACCTCCTTGGACTATTTTTTGTTCCTTGGACTCTGTTTTATTTTCTTTTGTTCCACGGCCTCGTCCAGAACCCCCACCCTCCCTCCTCAGTTGGACTTTCTTACGGCGCAAGGATGCGCCTTCCCGGGAGGGGGGGTTATGTTACATGTAGGCACTGCCTCATTGTGGTTTTTGGTTTGTCCCGCGACCTAGTTTCTCCCCAGTCTGTCTAATTAGTAATGTCATTCACCTGTGCCTTGTTAATCACTCCTCATGTGTTCTAGTATATATAAACTCACTGTGTCTTTCCGATCTCATCAATGTGTACATGTGTTCCAGTGTTTTGTTCATCAAAATACCTGTTTCCTGTTCATCCCCACATTACGTGACACCTAATATATAAATATATATATAGAATGCAGAATGATTTGTGAATGATGTGTTTATTATATATATATATATATATATATATATATATATATATATATATATATATATATATAATAAACACATCATCTGGAATCATTCTGCAAGGTAATGCATTCTATTAGATGTCAGGCTAAACATATTCCATATGAGCAGATTACATTGTCAAACTTCATTACACTGTTAATTAACTGATCAAATATTTTCTGTACACAGTCTTCGCCTGAAAGCAAAATACAAGCACTTAATATGTTATTGTCAACGAATTAGATTTTATGTGATGTCATCTGAGGCTGAGTCGAGCTTTTTACAGGTTTCAATAACCAAATCACATTTCTCATAGTAAGCGTTCAGTTTTTGGTCTGTTGCTGTAACTTACATGTCAGTCAAATTACAATTCTCTTTTCATGCATGTAAAAATATATTCTATCATTTTTGATGTTCTTTTCATTTTTCACTCTGTTCTTGGTGCGGTCAGGCACTCTCTTATTACGGTAATTTACCAGCTATTCTCAGAGGTGAATAGTTTTCTCTGCTTCCACTATTAGTCTATATTAACCTCTGATCTGCAGGCTGGAAAGAGACAATAGTGATTTTATAAATCACTGCAGGAATACAAAAAGTCTGAGTTCAATTATGCCCGTGAATGGGTTACTGGCCATTTTGTCAGGGATGATGATGCCATACTTACAGACGAAGAAAGTGAAATAAAGGGGTCATGACAGGACTTTGTTATTTTAATATGATATTTTCTTGAGGTTCGTTTCTCTGCATCAAAAAAGTCCTTTTTCTTGCTATTTAATTAATCCACCCTCATTTTGACCACATAATGTTGCGTCTCTGTTAAGACATCAGTAAATGGCCACTGTTAGGACTGGCTAACAGTGCTGCATAGGAAAAGTATTAACGTCCACATTATGAACACTATGCACGTTATAGAACGTTATGGACTCACTTTGTTTCATTTTGTCAAATTTAATGTCACAACAGCAGCAGTTTTCTTAGAAACACCCACACAGCAGATCTCTAAACAGTTCTCTAGTGCAAAAACACACAAAATTATTTAGTAATCAGTAAATAATAAATAATCAGTGATTTATTTTGGTGTGTCAAACACAAAATTGTAAAAGTCAATCTTCACAACATGCAACAAAAATCATCCATAAAATGAAATCCTTGCAACTAATTCATTGACAAATCTGTCTAAATGAATAAACATGCATTTCCCTAGTACGTGTCTGTTTATCTTTTGTATATTGAATAGTGTCTTGCATGCCAGAGGACAGAACTAGTAGATAATGTAGTACACACATCAAATTACTCCTTGATTAATGACTCACACTTTGGTGGACATCAACATCTCATAGAATGCATTGTATTTTTGTTATATTTTAAATGGACACAAACTTCTAGCTTACTCCCCTCATGCAAATGAGTCCAGTTTCAAACAAAGGAACATTTCCCGCTTGGGAATTGCATCTTTCTCATTGGTCAAGACTTCTGTAGAGGTTAAAAGCCCCCACGCAGATCGCAGTCTCGGCTTGTGTTCTTTTGTTCCTGCTGAAACTACGGATTGCTGTCACTTGAGATCCCCGGGCTGGCAGGCCTCACTCAGACTGAACCATGAAGAATTTCTCCTCAGCCTGCAGATCCGGATGCTCCTCAACAGCTGAGACGTTTGCAAGTATCGTACATTTGAACACCAAACGGCGATTTAGTATTAAGTTTGAACCCCTTTGTTATCAAAGGTGCTTCATAATGAGACACTGATGGCTTGTTAAATGACTCTTTTCATAGCTTCTTTCCTGTGTTATGGTACGGTTCAAATTCATTTCCACTCTCTCATTCCCTATGCGTGATTTATATGTCTGTGTTTAATCTAGCGATGTGTTTGTGACTTAGTTAAAACTTTTGCGCACATTCTTTCGAGTTGATTCTGATCACAGCTGAGTGTTCACTGGCCGAACAGATTAGTTGATTTTAACATTAATTCAGCTACATCGAGTTAATTCGATTAACTGATTCAAATATTTATAACGAGTTATGATTAATTATTCATATTTCCCTTTTGAGCTAAATTGCAAACAGTACCATGGTTATTTATTGTTGGGATATTTACAAAGTGTCAGGATTAGCTGGAGTGCCCATGACAGCCTCTAGAGGGCACTCCATCTAGGACTTTCTCACACACACACACACACACACACACATACACATGCACATTCACTCCTGGGCTTCACTCCATTTCCCAGAATCCCCTGCACCTGTCATTGATCACTGCACCAGCTGAGGCTCATTATACACACAGTATTTAAGTGCGAGGTCTTGTAATTCCTAGTGTTTACAGTTCTGAGCGTTACTTTACTGTCTAGTCTGCCTGTTTCCCTCGTTGTCGACGTTTATCTTCCTGCCCTCTGGACTTAGTGCTCTGTGTTTTTGGACTCTGCTTGTTTGCTGTCTGCCTCGACATATCTACCTGTTTATGATTCTGCCTAGCCTTGGACAGTCCTGTTTGCTGTTATTTGACCATTACCTGTTGGACCACGTTTCTCAATAAAAGCCTGCAGTTGGATCTGCACCCGCGTTGTCACGCACTCTTCATTACACAAAGCAGCTGAATTATTATTATTTATTTATTTTTTGAGTGCAGATTTACAATGTTGATATCTGTGGAAACCTATCATCACAGTTCATGTAAGGTCACTGAATTATCTAAATATATGCATGTTATGTGTGATTAGTTTGATAAAACAACATTGTATGTAATAAATGCAATAAAAATGTTTTTGGTAACACGATCCAATTCTCAATATTACTTGAGATTACTTGATATTAAAGCACATATTCTGCACGACCATATTCTACATCCCATAATCCAACCCAATACCTAAACTTAACAACTACCTTACTAACTATTAATAAGCAGTAATTAGGAGTTTATTGAGGCAGAAGTCATAGTTAGTGAGAATTGGACCATAATTTAAAGTACGGCCAAAGTTTTAATTGACTGACAGCCCTGTTTGCAAAAGTGTAATGTTATTCGGCACACGGGAAGGAAGCACTCCGATAGATGGACTGGAAAAAGTACCCGTAAAACAGTCCTCTATAATTGGCTAATGTGTAATAGGTCTACAGGGCAAGTATCTGTGGGGCTCGGGGATGTCGAGATTTAATTTTCAGTGTTTTTCAGCCACTTTGTGAGATGTAGATTTAAAGCTCATTAGTGCTTTAGGTTATCCTCTTAAGCCACAGACGAGAGAGTCAGCATTGCCTGACTAACTCATTCCAGTCCTCATGCTTCACAGTGCTGTATCATTAGCTACAAACTGCAGATTAATATTTCATCAGATGTGACATCAGGAGAAGCTTCCAGCTATAGCGCTGATGTCTTATTCGAACCGCTTTAGCTGTAAGGCGTCTGTCGGCACAGCCTCAAACTATGATGGATGGACCGAGAAGGAAAATGGTGATTATTATTGGAGAACCGATTGTAGTTGCTCCATTTTTTCTCAAAGAGATAATTCATTTTTGATTCGTACAGGTGTAGTGATTGAATTTACAATGGGTCTCGTGGTGCGGTATAAGTCAGATGAGTATCCCTCACCTTTAAACTGATTTCCTCCAAAAAAGAAGTGTTTTTCTGTCACCTTATGCATCAGAACGGTGTTCAAAATGTCTCCAACAGTTTCTGAATAGAAGGATTGCAAAATGAGTGGCAATGGGGAAAAGAAACAGAATCTTTTTACCCATTAAAACTGTCTCTCAGACAAAATTAAATCTGTTTGCTTGAGCCTTGAGACCTGAGAATGATTTCAGCACCGCAATTGTACGGCCTCTCGTCGGTGAATTCTTGTAGGTACTCAGACGTCGTGTCGTTCTGACGGTAAACAACCATAACAGCTATAAGAAGCGTGCATGTTTACTAGAAACTCTCTGAAGGCCATGCTGGTCAGAGAGGGATGAGAAATACATCTGTCTTGTGTGACATTTAGGCCGAGCCAATCGTTTTGTGTCTTCCTCTCTTCCCCTCAGCAATACACATTTCATACATTCTTTTGAATAATTTAAACCATTGTTCTGCTATTACAGTCTTAAATCCAATTCAAGGATGCGATCTGATCTTTTACGGGTATGTACTTTGTTTCGTGGAGTTAATTGGGTGATAAAGTGAGATGCTGTTTCCTTTCCTGCCTGAATGAGACATAAAGTGTGTTTGATTGTTATCTGTCCCAAAACCTAGTATGCGCCTCGTGGTCTATGACATGGAACTGACGTACACTAAAAAGACTTCTTTATAACATTGTGCTTTCTTATAAATGTATTGAAATGTATTGCAGCTCTGTGAAAAATAAAGGGAATTCTGGGTTACTGCAACAGCTTATAAAGCACAGTATCAAACGATGTCCTAGTCCTCTCTAGCGGTAGAAAATCTCATACCGATCTATTCTGGGTTTCAGAAGATCTGGAATAAAATTAATTACTTTTATGATCATTTTATATTGCATTTTTGGTGTATTTTATGGTCACACAAAATAGCTGTAATTATCTGGGTTCAAGCGCTTTTGAGTTCATGAGTAAAAAGGTATAATGTTTTAATTAGCAAGCCTGTAACCATCTCAATCATAGATGAGAAAGACCTTTTACAGCGAATACAGGCAATTTACCATAGGAAAGCTTTTTAACAGTTATCGAGGTAAAATCCTAAAACTAGTTCTCGAAAGTAGGTTTTTGAAACAATCTATACCAGTGCTTCCCAAACTGTGGGCCGTGGCGCCCCCGGTGGGCCGTAGCGGTATTGCAGGGGGGCCGTAGCTAGTCCAAATCAATATATTAAAATAATTAAAATATTCCAATTGTTCAAAAATTAGATTTTTTTGAAAGTATGTAAGGTTAGTGTTATGGATTTAAATATATTTGTTAAGAATGTTTACATCATAATTCACACGAAATTCTTACAAACTTGTTAATAAATGTATTTGTAGGTAAATGTCGGTATATATTTTTTAACGGCGGGGTCGTGGAGCTTTTGCAGTGTTTTTGGGGGGGCCTTACCCCTCTTAAGTTTGGGAAGCTCTGATCTATACTATTCCATTGCGGTGGTTTTACAGGCATATGGTATGAATGTTGTGGACGTGTGCAAAAAATCGCGTGATATACAATCCTTCATCCATGTGAAAAATGCGAAGGTGCCTCCTATTGGCCTTTTTTTTTTTCAAGGTTTCAGTTAACCGTGTCCGATAGCTGCCTAAATTTCATTGGGCGTTTTTCGAGATACGTGAATGTCTGCAAACGCAGTCTTAGCACTTTGGACAAAAACGCCACGTGCAAATTTTCAAGTCAGTCAAGTTGCGTAGTTTTAGCCATTTTTCATTTTCTTCCATGTTATAGCGCCATCAAGTGACCAGTTGCTGGGTCCTTTTTCGCTCTTACATTAGGTGTGCTCGAGTTTGGTGAAAATATCTCGTTCCGTTCACGAGTTATAGCCATTTTAGTAAAAGTGGCTCCACCCACTTCGAATGTTTTGGGATCGTAAATCAGAATTTCAACTTTTTTTTTTGAGAATTATTGACAATCAGACTCCAGAGAATCTCGCTGCATTGGTTTGGTTCAGGCCGAAAACCTAGGACTAGTTCGCAAGAGTATGTTTTTCAAAAAATCCAAAATACCTGAAAATTTCACGGGGTGACAAATGATTCCAACGATATAAGACTCGAGTCTACACCTAACAGTTCAGGAGTTCTGAGCTATTTCGTACTTTTCGCCGCTGTAGCGCCCCCGTCAGGTCGATCGGGGCTAGACTTGGTGACGATGTAGCCGGTGAAAGTCTCAAAGTTTCAAGTCTCTACAACTTACAGTTTGGTCTGCGAGATCACTTTTAGGGGAGAATGCTGATCCTTGGAAATTTTAACTATTGACCCTTCGCAAAGACCCGCCCCCTTTAGTTACTGTTGCTATGTCCGACAAGCCATGCGCTCTCATGCCACACATCATGTTCTCTCGAGGTGAAAAAACATTGCGGAGCAAAGAGGACACTGACAACACGTCGACAGACATATGAAAGTTGAAGTTTAATGTGTCGTGACAGATCGTGAACCGATCATCTCTTCATACTAGTTCATTTATAGCATCAAATAAACATGAATGAACATCAGAAGGAATGTTGTTTCAAGCGCGGAAAGACATGAGGACACACAATAGTTCAAGTTCAAGTTCACCGACGTTAATTTACTAACTCCCCTGACCGCTTTGTCGGACAAAATGGCGGATTCAGGGTTATGATTGGTCAGATCGCCTGTCAATCAAACTGGCGGCAAAGGGCTCATTAACATAGGCTTTCTGCATTATGCATGTGAAGTAGTGGTTAAACGATTATAAAAATGTTATTCATTTTACTGTGTTCAAGTTTGTATGTTTTAGTGTTTATATGCTTATGTGTGCAATTTGTTCACCCACATTTTATTTTATTACACGGCAATCAAAAACACTGTATTGTATTTGTAACGCGACGTGCTCAAACACGACTCGAAGAAGGCAGATATATTTAACTGTTTTAATGACAAGAACTGAAAACGGGATAGAACACCGAGGTAAACACCATCACACAACTTTAACGATCGACCAAGACAGGACTGACACAAAGGGAATATATACAGAGGAACACAATAGGATAACGAATAGGGCACAGGTGACGGACATCATTACAAACGAGAAACAGCTGAAGACAATGGACTCATAATGTGACGATGACGAACTGAAACTCAAAACAAGGAACACGTGACTAAAGACAGGACTGGGGAAACAGATAAACAGAACATGAACTCAAACAGTATTCAAACATACAGCAAATAAATTAGTCATCAATACCAGGTTAAGTAAAAATATTATACTGCATTCATCTTGAGATATGCTCTAGCTCACAAACTTGTGCACATTGGACATCTTTCCTGGGGTAAATGTAACATGGTAACATTGTTAACATTAAGTTGTTTACATCATGTCTTTTTCTGCGGTTGATCCACTGATTGTATGAAAATATGAGAGATAATATACGTTGTTTGGACTGTATCTTTCAACATCACCTCTGAGGTTCATATTTTGCCGTTTGAAAATGACTCTCCTTCTCTGAAAGATAAGCAAAGGCATGCATATCTTTGGTCGATTCGTCACGCGACTACATTAAAGAGCATCACGATAGTTATTGTTTGAGTTGTGTGACGAAGTTTGTTTCATGAAAATACTTTTTTGTGCATTTATGCTTGACTTCCCATCGCCAATTCCAACCGAAAACGATGGAAAATCACACACATATATAGCTAATCATCCTATTAATGCTGCTAAGCATCACCTCTTCATCTCCCAAATATTAAATGAAAAAGAGACAGAGAATGAAAAAATACAAAAGAGCGAGATGTGTGTAGATGTATTTTTAGCAGCAGGCAGTTAGTTAAATGAGGCATATTGGGGAGGTTTGTGAAAGGAGAGGCAGCAGACAAAATGAGGATGATGGCCATCTTCTTCAGAGTATAGCTTTTGTTTGACAGCAGAACAAGGGTAAGAAAAGGGCCATTTTGTCCAGGTAAGTGCATGTCATTTGAGGCTGTATGAGTGCAGTACAATGCTTTGCTACTTTCATCTCTACAATTCTTGATTTTGAGTTTAACCATCACCTCAACAGCAGAACTCTTCCACTGGTTACGGTTATTTCTTTGTCTATAGGCTTTTGTAACGTACTTAATGTACGTTTATGTAAAAACGGTAAAATTGTGAAATATTATTGCATTTTAAAATAATTGTTTATATATTTTAAAGTGTAATTTATTCCTGTGGTCAAAGCTGGATTTAATTAAGTACTTCAGAATCCTTCAGAAATCACTCGAATATGATGATTTGCTGCTCAAGAAACATTTCTGGTTATTATCAATGTTGAAAACAGTCGTGCTGCTTCATAGTTTTGGGGAAGCAGTGATACATGTTTTTGTTTTTTTCAAACATTCTTTAATGAATAAGAAGTCCAAACGAACAATTTATTTGAAATGAGACACTTTTGTAACATTGTTAGTGTCTTTAATGTGACTTTTGATCAATTTAATTTGTCCTTTGTTGTGACCGGTAGTACAACGGGCCTAAAGGTGCACTGGGGTAAAAGGATTTTTTCATTTGATTTTATTTTCCTCTAAACCAGTCACAGGGTTGGGGAGTAACGCAATACAAGTAACTTAGTTACGTATTTAAAATACAAAATTTGAGTGACTGTATTTCATTACAGTTACATTTTAAATGGGTGGTAATCAGATTACAGTTACATCTGAAAAGTGTTTTAGATTACCAAAGTGATTACTTTGAATTTTAATGTCATTTAAACAGCGATTGGTGATTCTCTGACTCTGACAGTCTGAAAAAGCGGAGTTAAGTTTCATGTTTTCGATGTTTTGTGATAGTTGTTTGTGAGTCATTTTATTATTCACTCGTCACTGCAACTTTTTCTAACAATTAGTTTTTTTCCCCTCAATTGTAAGTTTGCATTTCACAATTCTGACTTCTTTTTCTCAGAATTGCGAGATTTAAACTCACAATTGCAAGTTATAAAGTCAGAATTGGGAGATATAAACTTGCAATACTGACTTTTTTTCTTGCAATTGTGAATTTAGTATGAGTTTATATCTCATAATTCTGACTTTTCTCAATATTGCGAGTTTATATCTCATAATTATGACTTTTCTCAATATTGCAAGTTTATATCTCATATTTTTGACTTTATAACTCACAATTGCAACTTTATATCACACAATTCTGAGGGAAAAAGTCAGAATTGTGAGATAAAAACTCACAATGACCTTTTTTGTGTTTGTTCCACACTTATTAGTATTCCAAAGTATTCTAAAGTATTTAAATTAAGTTACAAAACTTGAATAATATAACGAAATACGTTACAAAACACTTTTTAAAGCATGTATTTTGTAATCTGTAGTGAAATACATTTTAAAAGTAACCTACCCAGCCCTGATCTCTCGGACAAAAACTTGCCGCAGAACTTCCCTAAGCATTGGATTTTTAAGATGCATGCAGAAATGTGGCTAATGCTTGATTTTCAGTTTTGTTTTTCAATAATGGAAGAATATATAAAAGAATATGGGTAAAAGGCACAATAATCAACATGATAATACAGCTGGCTGACTTTTCCATTTGTTGACATGATGGGAAATATCATATATTAGTTAGAGACGATCACCATATTTATAATGAAACAATCATATTATTTATTAGTACTGTAAATCTATATTAATTTATTATGGGACGTCCTTCAATCCTTTCAGAATCTTAAAATATATTTTCAAAATGAAGATTTTATTTATAGAACAAAAATAAATCCTTTTATTTATCAAAATAAACTGAAAATAGTACGGTTTTTAAACAAAATAATCCACTGTTATGATTTATTTTCGCACCAAATCTGTTGCTCCATCAATGTATTTTCTTCTGCAATCCTAAACTAGTGAAAAGCACATTTTTCCTAAGGCGTGCGTTGGATGTGGCAATGCCAACAGACAGTTCTCTCCAGGTATTGTCAGCCTCTTAGTTGTTAAACATGAGAATGCATAAGCATGTTCTGGTTAAAGCAAATTCATTTACATAGTAAGTACGGCAAACGTTCTCCATTAATTATGACCAACGTGATTTAATGTTTCAAAAGATGAAACAAAGCTGCACCAGTGCGCGTTTTGTGAGGAATTAACGTCGGAGCCGGAGAAAGCTCCTCCTATCACCTGATTCTAATGCAGTGCGGTATAGTTCAACGCCCTTGGCTAAGTGTGGAGTGTAAAGAGGAACCAATCCTGAGCGGCTCGGCTGATAAGAGCCATCTCACTCGCTCGCTCTTAGTCAGGGATTCACAGTCTCTCCCTCGGCCAAGAGCCTTGCGTTCAGAGGACTCAAATGAACCACATCATTAACGAAGGTTAGTGCCAAGGGCATGCTTTGTGTTGATTATTTTAAAACCCCCTCTTCGACCACATACACTGTAACCCGCCACACCGCCATCCCACTGCAGCAGCAATAGAAACAGCCAAGTTTGTCTTGCGATGTTTAAAACTGCCTGACGGAGGCGTTGAAAAACAAAAAGAGCGAACTTCTCAGGGCGTCAGGAGACTGTAGGTTCTTGTGTTTTCTTTTCAATTTGACATTCTGCTCCGTTTCCATCAGCTCTCTGACCCGGCTGACCTCACCGGAGGCTGTTTCTCAGTCAGCGCTGCTCGAGACTGTGAGCCCCTCTAGGACGCCATCATCCAAAAACACTGCCATTCACGAATCCACACAGGTGTTCACCGCGGCTGGACATGCTGGTTAGCAGATAGGGGTGGGCGAGATATGATCAACCGGTTGAACATTTCATCTTTCCTTTCGCTTTTGTGCACCATGCCACCGACTGGGAGAAATAATGATTATTTTATTTTATTTATTAAACTGAAGTACGCCATGTATTAATCTCCAGGCGTGTTCGGAATTGCAATATAGCAGAACTCATGACTTTGTTTCAGGTACTTCTATATTCATGGATCTGAAGTAACGGCAGTATGTTTTTTTAATAATGTATTTTTAAATACTTAGTGCTAGACTGTGGTTTTGTGTAATAAGGGAAAAAAAGTGAATAAAACAGCATTCAAAAGAAAGATAGTCAAATCCTTCTTAAAAAAAAAAAAACTTCTTACAGACCACTTACTTTTTTCTTATAATTGTATGTTTTCACATCAAATGAATTCACCACCTTGTTTCATAGTTACGTTTTCCCGTATTTATTATGCCAAGTATTTTTTGGTATTTTCTATGCCAAGTACAAAGCCATTAACATATTTATTGACATATCGCGTGAGACTAAATATTCTAATTAAACTTTATTTGTAGTATTTCCTTATTGCACAATGCACATTTCTTTATATTAAAAGGATAGTTCACCCTAAAATGAAAATTATCGCATGATTTACTCACACTCAAGCCATCCTAAGTGTATATGACTTTCTTCTTTAAGTTATATTAAAAATAATCTGGCTCTTCCAAGCTTTATAATGGGAGCGAATGGTGCCATTTTTTTGAAGCCCAAAAAAGCCCATCCATCCATCATAAAATTAATCCATACGACTCAAAAATTCTGTCATTAATTCCTCTCCCTCGTGTCGTTCTTCACCCGTAAGACCTTCGTTCATCTTCAGAACACAAATTAAGATATTTTTGATGAAATCCAGCAAGATAATTAACATTTGATTAACATATGTTTTTTATCAGATGCCCAAAAAAACATATTTAAAACAGGTCATGTGAGTACAGCGGTTCAACCTTAATATTATAAATCGACGAGATGTGTTTCAGATGTGTCTTTTTGTGCGCCAAAAAACATTAAAAAAATAACTTTTCAACAGTATCTTAGCTTTACGAATCTTTTGTTTTGAGTCAGCGCCAAAGTCACGTGATTTCAGTAAACGAGGCTTCGTTACGTCATGAGTGATTCGCAATTTCAGTGTTTCGCGTCGCTTCGGCAGTTTCATATGCGAACCGAACCACTGATTTGAAACAAAAGATTCGCAAAGCTCTGTTTTGAAATCAGCCATCACTAGAAATTGTTGAAAAGACATTATTGTGTTTATTTGGCGCACAAAACGTATTCTCGAAACTTGCCACTCCCATCGGCGCATTTGTGGAACTGCTCGTGTTAATTTGCCCCTTTGAGTAAATCTGGCCCAGAGTCTATGAAGACTAATCCCTCAACTGTTTTCCTGAATGAGCTGAATTTTCAGATCCATTTAGCAGAAAATATAGCCATTTATCAATGGCTATGGCGTTTTTTTCTAATATAGTTTCTGAGCACACCAGCTGGGATGTTTTATTTTCACCACTAGGGTAATCAAACCACCAAGCGGTGCGCTTTAAAAATGAACCCAGCGCCGGGGGTGTGTGTGCTCACTTTATCCATCACTCTCCAGAGGGCAAAGGCAGACCCAAAAAGTTAAAGAACTGTATGGAGCCGCTTCGTACTTTAGACTTCTCCTCAGCAAGCCTGTCACTCATAACCTTATTATCCCCCAAACAGGCGATTCCCTGAGTGACTCCAGCACAGTTCCCTGACTCTGCGTGGTTGATGTTATTGCTTCAACAGGCGCCTGTGAAGAACTCTCGCCTTGAAGCCAAGGAGGCTGCAAAGGCACAACAAGCGTCGATAGATCACTGTTTCTCATTCTGAGCGCTGGTTCTAAAACAGCACACTCCTCCGAATGCACGAAGCGTTTCTCTGAGGTATTTATTTTGATGCCAAATGCATAGCGCCATACCAGCCACCCATAAAACATCTTTAAGCGAGCTGTCGCCTCTTTAGAAGGAGAACGCACTCTGTATGTCCTGGAAATGAAAATAAAGCCCGTCTGTGAATCTGAAAACTCGTGATGTAATTCTCCAGCAAGCAGAGTAAGAGAAAGAATAGCATATAACAGGAAGTCCCTGTTGCCACTTGGTGGAAATCTCGGAATTATTTCCAACTGCATTTATGTATTTGGCGGACGCTTTTATCCAAAGCCATTTACAATGCATTAATCAGTGTGTGTGTGTGCTGTCTGGGAATAGAACCCACCACTTCAGTGTTGCTGGCGCAATACTTTATACCAGTTGAACATTAAAGTGTTTGTCATTTCGCAAAATGTATAAAAAAAACACTGACTGAAGCAGTGAATCTGAACTGATGTTGAGATGTACTTACATCTGTGTTAATTTCCACCCCATTGTCTAATATATGCCAAAAAGGTTGTATCCGTGGGGAACATCTTGTTCATCCATTGATTACCCACTGGTTTGGGATAATAATCATTACCAAGACAAGGTTGACTGGTGCGTGAGCCGGAGGCCATTAGTGTCTCATTTTGGCCTGGAGGCCTGAGCAATGGAAATCTATGAATCCAGTGGACCTCATCTGACTTAAGCCGGGCACACACTGTGCTATTTTTTTTTCGTCCTTTGCGATTTATGCATCTTAAAAGAAATGATCTGTCAGAGTATGGTATGCATCTTAATGAGGCTGGAAATTAACAGGGGCTTGGGGCAACATTGCCACCAAAATGAACAAATTTGAGATAAAATGAGCGATTCATTTCGCAGTGTAGACGGCTTCAGCGATTATAACGGGAGTTTGTGTGAGAATGCACAGCTTAACGCCTGATGCATATGGCCCACTTTTCAGGAGTTTAGAAGATGTCATCTGGTTGGTTGAATTCTACGGGATGTCCGGGAGACGTGTGTTCTTTAACGGCCCGCCTGCAAACAAATGCTGTGACGCCAAACCCCCTGGTAAAAGAAGAACGCGTCGTGTTGATAATGAGCGCCTATCAGGATCAACTAAACCCTGGATTTTTTTAAGTATCTTGAATGAATAATTCACTGTGATGAGCAGGGCGGGCGAGAGCCGTGAGGGAACGGCGCGAGGCCGGTGACGCGAGAGATAACGAGCGTCAGCTGCGCGCTACACCGGTCTCGTGTCTCTCACGGAGGAGCTCCGGAAGCATAAAAGAGGAGCGACGACAGTGAAGGACGAGAGAGGACCAGGCCTGGATTTTGTGTTGTGTTTTATTTTGTTGGTGTGGGCGGCAGTTGACTTTACATTTTCACGCCCCTAAACATGACGCAAAACAAAACGAACTGTGATTGGTTGCGTTGCATGTCTTCTTCGGCGTTTCTTGGCCATTGAAAGCTGCGATAGAGTCTAGATCTTCTGCCGTCCGTCTGAAGCACTGGCGTTTACTTGGCTGTGTTCGAAATCACCCGCTATACCCTCATTCACTATTCGCTATGTTACTAATACACTAATATAGTTTAGTTGAAGGAGTGCATGAAAACGAGTGAGTGAATTCGTACGCAGAGTCAGAATGGCTGCCACTTTTGCATAGTTTGTGTTTGCTGTTTAATAACCATTTGAAACTTAGCAAACTAGCTACTCCTGAGAAAACTTGCATGATAAACCTTAATTATTTGATCATCATTTAAAGGCATTTATTCCTGTATGATATTACGCTGTAGCCACATTGGACCTGTGGTTTGGAAAATGGATGATTCAGCTGCGGGCGCCATCTTCTGACAAGACGCGGGAATTAATTCAACACGTGACTTTTAAAGTGCATTATGGGTATTTTCTAGCTGTTGAGCATACTTTAGTTGTAATTGTGGGGTTGAAAGAGTGTACATCTGAAAAGTGTTTTAGATTACCAAAGTGATTACTTTGAATTTTAATGTCATTTAAACAGCAATTGGTGATTCTCTGACTCTGACCGTCTGAAAAAGAGGAGTTAAGTTTCATCAACATTTTAATACTTTTAAGAGGATCATAAAAATGTTGTTATTTTTATTTAGTTCTGTCCTGAACAAGACAAAATGACTGAATTTATAAAAAAAATGGCGAACTGTCAACTGAACTGTCCTGTCATGACCTGATGATCCACGACTGTTTTCATGTTTTGTGAGTCATTTTATAATTCACTCGTCACTGCAACTTTTTCTCACAATTTGTTTTTTTCCCTCACAATTGTGAGTTTGCATTTCACAATTCTGACTTCTTTTTCTCAGAATTGCAAGATTTAAACTCACAATTGCAAGTTATAAAGTCAGAATTGGGAGATATAAACTTGCAATAATGACTTTTTTTCTTGCAATTGTGAATTTAGTATGTGAGTTTATATCTCATAATTCTGACTTTTCTCAATATTGCGAGTTTATATCTCATAATTCTGACTTTTCTCAATATTGCGAGTTTATATCTCATAATTCTGACTTTTCTCAATATTGCGAGTTTATATCTCATAATTCTGACTTTTCTCAATATTGCGAGTTTATATCTCATAATTATGACTTTTCTCAATATTGCGAGTTTATATCTCATATTTTTGACTTTATAACTCACAATTGCAACTTTATATCACACAATTCTGAGGGAAAAAGTCAGAATTGTGAGATAACTTGCAATGACCTTTTTTGTGTTTGTTCCACACTTATTAGTATTCCAAAGTATTCTAAAGTATTTAGATTAAGTTACTAAACTTGAGTAATGTAACGAAATACGTTACAAATGACTTTTTAAAGCATGTATTTTGTAGTGAAATACATTTAAAAAGTAACCTACCCAGCCCTGGGTATAGAGGGCGATTTCAGACACAACCCTCATCCCCATTGTAATCTTGCTAGTTTCCATAGAAACCCTTGTTTGTTACAATGTCAAATGATCACCTGTTTTTGCTTAGTCTTTTGTTACCTTTATGCATTTAAACCCTCAGTCGTTGTGTGATTGTAGTCTTGTGTTGAAGTTTCATGCCGGTTACTGCTGCTTATTAAATGTTATTTCAAGGTTCATCTTTGTCTGGATTGTCCGGCGTGTGACAGCAGGCATATTTACTAAGGAAATCATCAAATCGAACAAATCTCCTTTAAAAAAAGGTAAAAAAAAAATGCCTTCTGAGGCATTCTGAGCCTACGACTTTGCTCATGATTTACAGCATTGAAAGGAAGATTAATGCTACCAGTTCGTGTCATGTTTTGACATCCGCATTGAAAATTAAAATGGTGTCAAGCAAGCCCTCACACCGATATTGACAGTACGATAGTGAAGGGAATGTGAAAAAAAAAAAGTGTATCAAACAAGCTCAGCGCTTTAGCGGTCTCTCTCTCTCTCCTGCACGCGCTCTTCATCAATAGCTGCGCTCTTATTGGTTCTTCATTAGCAGTCACGCTGCAGGATTGCAACCCAAAATTTCGGACACTGCCAGAAATCCGTCCGAGGCGAAGATTCATTATAAAGCCAATCAATTAGCTGTCGGTGAGCATGTCAAGAGTAAGTGATCCAAGACTGCTGATTTTGCCCTCTGACAAAAGAAATATTTTACCCTCTCCAACGTCTGTCTCAGATGGCAAAATTGTGGCAAAAGTGTTTCAAAGGATTCTGCAGCAGCGTGGCAAACCCACCAGAAGAGGGCTCTGTATGTCAGCAAACAGCTCCTCTCCCCGGATAAACAGATTCTTTTCTTTCCCCGAGGGCACCTTCATCATCTGCCTCCTCCTCCTGCACTGGGCAGAACAGATCCAGTATTAACAGGCAGGGCCAAGGGTGCAGCGCCTTTGAATATTTCAGCGCACCGCTGGTAGAATGGAGACCCCGTGACCTGATAGGTGAAATAGAGGCGAGAGGTATGGAATAGATACAGTGAGTTGATGCATAAGTCAAAAAAATAAATAAATAAAATAAAAAAATAAAGCCCAGAAGGTGTGAAAATGCATGGATCTCTTGTTTTCTGGTTGACGTATGGTGTAGAATTCAAGTCGACTAGCTGAGAGAATCAAATATGCGGCACAAATTCAGGTTCGTTTGGCAAAACCTCATAAAACTAGTCTCACAAACTATCTGGTAGGGAAAAAAAAGGTACAATATTATTTTCTCTACCAAAGAGGAACTGTATGTTTTATGGCTTAAAACTCTAACTACACTGAAGAAAAAATGTGTTTTTTTTTTACTTAGTATTTGTGCTTTGTTTTCAGTCCAGATATGTAAAAATTCTTAACTCAATTTGCATTTCCTATGCGAGTACAATGGCATAAGATGTGTCTTGTTTCTGGAAAACGAAATCAAAATTAAGTGAGTTTTTGCTTAAAACGAGCAAAATGATCTGCCAATGGGTTAACAAAAAAAATAACCTTGTTTCCGTTTGAATTCAGGTTTACTTTACCCCATTGGCAGATCATTTTGATTTTATTTTTCAGAAAATTTTACTTCTATATTAAATGCATATTGATTTCTTAGATATTTGGACTGGAAACACGACAAAAACACAAAGCAAGAAAATGAAAAAATCACCTACACCAACCACTAAAAGTTGGTTACCATGTTCAGTACAACCTGTCATCAGTCTGTAAATGATGGAGAAAATATCAATCCATCCATGTTTTGATCAGTTTCTAAAAATCTGACTATTCACATGCATAATCAATTTCAAATGAATTCCTTGAGCTCATCGTTTCTGCTGATGTTAGCTCACGGCCTGGTTTGTATTATCTGAGGACTGCATTTCTGAAATATGGACATTACTTGAACACAGTCACCTCTGATAACAGATCGCTCTCAATTGTAGAGTAGAAACATGCATTTTCTATAAAGCGGCTTGGAAACCATATGTATTGTGAAAAGGGTTATACAAATAAATGTCAATCGAATTAAATATTGATGATTACACTTCTTTAAAGGTGCAGTTTGCATTGCATATTTATGTGAAGATGTGCTAGAACCTCACTTTACACCTATGAATACTAATGAGATCTGGGTTCTTTGAGTGACCGATAAGCTCAGCGCTCCTCTGTAGCTGCGCAGATCACACACCCACACGACTCAAACACACATGAGCTCTGTGAGCCTTGTGCTGTGGCATGTGGAGTCAGGAGTTTCTGGCAGTCAGACTGTGTTTTCTATTGGCCACTTATTAGAAGAGCAAGACAGGATTGGACGGCATTCTGTCAGTAACATTCAGTGGAGTTGATATGGACAGACTTACCAAAACGAATGTTAAAATGCATTAGTGCTGACGGAAATATAGCACGCATATATGTTGACACTGAATGTGTGTAGAAGCATGTTAGAAAATCATTAAATATAATGTTCAGAAGTCACTGAAACAAACAAAAACTGGACACAGGGAAAGAATATATTATTAACTTATTAATTGGAACACAAAAATAATATATATATATATATATATATATATATATATATATATATATATATATATAATTTTTAATTGACAATTAAATAGACATCCATTACTAGTCAGAAGTTTGAGGTTGGAAAAGATATTTTAGGTTTTGTAAAGAAGTCCCTTTTGTTTTTGTAAAAATACAGTAAACAGTATGTGACGAGCAGGGCGAGTGATAATGAGCGTCAGCTGCGCGCTACACCGGTCTCGTATCTCTCACAGAGGAGCTCCAGGAGTATAAAAGAGGAGCGACGACAGCAAAGGACGAAAGAGGACCAGGCCGGGATTTTATGTTGTGTTTTATTATGTTTGTGTGGGCGTCAGTCACCGTGAGGAACTGCCGCCATTTTACTTTTGTTTTATTGTTTGTTTATTTATTTGATTAAAATTATGTTATGTTATGTTATATATATGTTATAATATTCCCCGGTTCCCGCCTCCTTCTTCCCGTACTTAAGAACCGTGTTACACAGTAATATTATTAAAATTTATAGTAACTGTTTTCTCTTTGAATATATTTGAAAATTTAATTTATTTCTATGGCAGCAAAGCTGAATTTTCAGCAGCCAACATTAAAAATGTCTTTACTGTTATTTTTGATCAAATGAATAGTCCTCGCTAAATAAAAATAATAAATTCTTCACAAAAAAAAAAACTTATACTTTCCAGCATTAGTGTATTTAAAACTATATATTTAATTTGTTTAAAAAAAAAAGAAGATGATTTTTTTCTAACGCTGAAGGTGATTAATTCAAAAATAATAAGTGTTAAATAATTTGCAAATATGTAAAAGAAATTCTGCACACTGTCCTAACTTGCAAAAAAATAAATAAAATAAAATAAAATAAAATAAATAAAATTATTTAGCAACGTTTCGGTCACATGACCTTACATCAGGTATTGATTTTCATACAAATGCGATAATAAAACAGTAACAGTGGAAATCACTCAGGAATCAACTGTCGTTTAACAATGCGCTCCAATCCGACGTGAAAACCCAGCAACGCCCCAGACCCGCCCCAGAATTAATGCATGAAGTTTGCTTTCATAGGAAAAATGCTTGAGGAAAGATCTGCCATTGACCCAACCGTGGCAGCGAGAATTTAAAAGATCAAGAGGTGCGGAGAGGAGGGGGTCTCGGATGTTAATTGCTCTCCATCTCAGAAACATCCACCGCTGGGTGGCTCGCTTTAAGGGCCGCGCTCAAAACCCGAGGCAAAACTCAAAGCTCTTGGACTTAAAGGGAATATATAAGAGCTGAGTGGGAGGGGGACGAATGAGGCTGTATGGGCACGGATGGTGGGAATCAATAATTCATAAGACCTCTTCTTATTAGGGGTCTCTTGACAGTGTCGCGGGTGCTTATACGGGGGTCTCGGTGCTGGATGAGAGGCTTCTCGCAGGGCAGCGGAGCAGAATCCTGTTGCCTTCCTCTTCGCATGCTTCTCGCTTTTTCATTCATGATCACAGAAAATACGAACCCCCGATTCATGTATCCTAGCATAACAACGAGCCCATCATTTGTGAAAGCTGTTTCTGTTAAATACCACACGCAGCTTCTGAATTTCCACGAGAGGAAGACAACCGTGGGCTTTGAGACATGTAGTGTCACGTGCTCGTGGTCCAAAGCAAGAGGGGAGAGATGCTTTCTAATAGTATGTAATTATGCCTCAGCGCTTTGAATGCTATGTAATTTTCCCTAGGTGATTATTCTACTCTCTCTTTAAATAGCCCTAAATGTTAGTGAGATGCATTTGGGGGTTTTGTGCGCATGCTGTCCATGTCTCTACCCTCACAGAGTATGGCAAGCCGTTTTGACTTTTATTCATTTTCAGGATATGAACTTGTGATATCAACAATTACATTTTCACTAGTTAACATGTTCATTTTTGATATCAGGAATTACATTTCCACTAGTTTAAACTATAATTGTTGATATCAAGAATTAATTTCTTACTAGTTGAAATTCCAGTTTCACATATCAGGAATACAATTCTTACTAGTAGAAATGTTGATTTCTGATATCTGAAAATGAATTCCTGATATCAATATAATTTCTGATATCTAAAACGGCTTTCTTACTAGTAACAATCACATTCATGATATCAGAAATTTGCATTTTTACTAGTAAGAATTGTATTCCTGATATGTGAAACTGGAATTTCAACTAGTAAGAAATGAATTCTTGATATCAACAATTGAATTTGAATGGCAGCCTATGGCGAGATTTCACTAGTAAAAATACAATTCTTGACATCAACAATTATAGTTTATACTAGTGGAAATTGAATTATTGATATCAAGCATTAATGTTGTTACTTCTGGAAATCTAATTCCTGATGTCAAGAATGAACATTTTAACTAGTGAAAATGTAATTATTGACATCACAAGTTCATATCCTGAAAATGAATAGAAGTCAAAACTGCTTGCCATACACAGAGCGCTCTAGAATCAGAGATCCGTGTATTCAGAAGTGTTTGAATGTAAAGTGTACACGGAGGATAAACACTGAAAATCAGTGACAGCGTGTACAACATAAAACGTATGCAATGAAACAAGGAAGTTGTCTTCAGTTTAAACAACTTCCTACAACACTGACAAACGCAAATGCGTTGACTAGTGCTGTCATGGGAAGGTTTTAAGTCTTAAAAGGACTAAAGAGCTTTCCTCAGCGGACATTCAAACTGATTTCGTGATTATGAATATAAGATTGACCTGAAGAATATCAGCTAGATGCAGGTAATACACTCGCTCAGGCCATCTCTCTCTCTCTCTCTCTCTTTCTCTCTCTCCCTCTCTCTCTCTCTCTCTCTCTCTCTCTCTCATAATACTCTACATATTACAATGAGCTTCAATGAAACGATTCAACGTTCCTTCATTACTAGTTATAAAGTGATGTTTTATAATTAGTAATGGATCTTGGGTTCAACTGATAAACTGTCAACTTTGAATCTGTGGCGGAAGGAAGTAGTTCCTCACAAAAGAGGGTTTTTAAGGACAATCCATTGTTATTTCTTATTTATTTACACACTCGTGCCGTCGAACTGTTGTATAAATGCAATATCACACTTGTAGCCGTGTGATATGACTGTATATCAGCACACTGTGATTACCTACGGCCGAATCACAGCCGTGCTGATATATAGGGTGATATTGCATGGCTATGAGTGAGATATTGCTTATATATATATACAGTACTGTGCAAAAGTTTTAGGCAGGTGTGAAAAAATGCTGTAAAGTAAGAATGCTTTCAAAAATAGACATGTTAATAGTTTATATTTATCAATTAACAAAATGCAAAGTGAGTGAACAGAAGAAAAATCTACATCAAATCAATATTTGGTGTGACCACCCTTTGCCTTCAAAACAGCATCAATTCTTCTAGGTACACTTGCACACAGTTTTTGAAGGAACTCGGCAGGTAGGTTGGCCCAAACATCTTGGAGAACTAACCACAGTTCCTCTGTGGATTTAGGCAGCCTCAGTTGCTTCTCTCTCTTCATGTAATCCCAGACAGACTCGATGATGTTGAGATCAGGGCTCTGTGGGGGCCATACCATCACTTCCAGGACTCCTTGTTCTTCTTTACACTGAAGATAGTTCTTAATGACTTTCGCTGTATGTTTGGGGTCGTTGTCATGCTGCAGAATAAATTTGGGGCCAATCAGATGCCTCCCTGATGGTATTGCATGATGGATAAGTATCTGCCTGTACTTCTCAGCATTGAGGATACCATTAATTCTGACCAAATCCCCAACTCCATTTGCAGAAATGCAGCCCCAAACTTGCAAGGAACCTCCACCATGCTTCACTGTTGCGTGCAGACACTCATTCGTGTACCGCTCTCCAGCCCTTCGGCGAACAAACTGCCTTCTGCTACAGCCAAATATTTCAAATTTTGACTCATCAGTCCAGAGCACCTGCTGCCATTTTTCTGCACCCCAGTTCCTGTGTTTTCGTGCATAGTTGAGTCGCTTGGCCTTGTTTCCACGTCGGAGGTATGGCTTTTTGGCCGCAAGTCTTCCATGAAGGCCACTTCTGACCAGACTTCTCCGGACAGTAGATGGGTGTACCAGGGTCCCACTGTTTTCTGCCAATTCTGAGCTAATGGCACTGCTCGACATCTTCCGATTGCGAAGGGAAGTAAGCATGATGTGTCTTTCATCTGCTGCAGTAAGTTTCCTTGGCCGACCACTGCGTCTACGGTCCTCAACGTTGCCTGTTTCTTTGTGCTTCTTCAAAAGAGCTTGGACAGCACATCTGGAAACCCCTGTCTGCCTTGAAATTTCTGCCTGGGAGAGACCTTGCTGATGCAGTATAACTACCTTGTGTCTTGTTGCTGTGCTCAGTCTTGCCATGGTGTATGACTTTTGACAGTAAACTGTCTTCAGCAACCTCACCTTGTTAGCTGAGTTTGGCTGTTCCTCACCCAGTTTTATTCCTCCTACACAGCTGTTTCTGTTTCAGTTAATGATTGTGTTTCAACCTACATATTGAATTGATGATCATTAGCACCTGTTTGGTATAATTGTTTAATCATACACCTAACTATATGCCTACAAAATCCCTGACTTTGTGCAAGTTTACCTTGAAGAATTGATGCTGTTTTGAAGGTAAAGGGTGGTCACACCAAATATGGATTTGATTTAGATTTTTCTTCTGTTCACTCACTTTGCATTTTGTTAATTGATAAATATAATCTATTACCAAGTTTATTTTTGAAAGCATTCTTACTTTACAGCATTTTTTCACACCTGCCTAAAACTTTTGCACAGTACTGTATATATATATATATATATATATATATAAACAAAACATGCTTATGACAAAAACCCACAACACAATTACTAACAAACTTATAACCTTAAAAAATGGGAGAATATAAAAATATGAATAAAAACAATAATAGTGTATCAGTTATACTAAAATAACCCTGTATGGATGAATTTAATTATTTATTATTTGGGCAAAAATCAAAGATAAACAATTATGAAATATATGCATATTTCAAGCAATACTTGATGTGTTTG
The DNA here is from genome assembly GCA_038088235.1 of Zacco platypus. Lineage (NCBI taxonomy): Eukaryota > Metazoa > Chordata > Actinopteri > Cypriniformes > Xenocyprididae > Zacco > Zacco platypus. Next base: position 33,094,857 of record CM076077.1, read on the forward strand.
TATTGTCAGAAATTTGTGTTTATTGTTTCCGTCAAGTAAAAATGAACAGAACAGAATAAATGTACTGGCTATAAACATTTAATTAATCCCATTTAATAAGATATTGTAAAGCTTTAAAGTTATGTTTTAGATATGCATTGATTCGTTGTCTATCCAAACGTATGTGTGCAAGAAGCAGTCTTAACGTACAAATAGCTGGAATACTAATGAGATCACACTGTCCCTGATGACGGCGCGGCGCTTCAAAGCACTGCTGCTCTGTTAGAGAAGCGAGTTCAGCGCACTCTAGCCATGCAGGTGTGACGGGTGCTCAGATGGCTTTATGCGTGCAGGACTGTGGGAGTGTTTATTTTTGACAGGAAGAACATGTGTCCATCATAGAGGAAGAGGAGCAGGGAATGGGGAAGATGATGAGGAGAAACGAAAAGAGGAGCTGCATGTAGCTAAATAGTCAGTGAAAGGATGAATGAGAAAATTGTATGTAATTATAAAACACTGAAGATCTCCTTCACAGGTGCAAAATGAACTGCCCCAATCCAAAACCCCAACTGTAATGACATGTTCAATCCATAAAGCACTAATGATACATCAGTGCCGAAAATTGATATTGAACTCAATCTGCATAATGCAGGATGAGATAAAGGTGTGCGTGTAACTCCTCTACCCGGGTCCTACTCGACACACTCTGAGCAGGCCTCGAACCCTGGTCTTCCGGCATGGGAGTCGAATGCTCTAACAAAGAGACTAAAGGCTAGAGCATCTCTTGAGGTCAGAGGAGTGAGGTTTACTCGCACAGCAACTACTAGCTGGCCTCCGTTACACTCACCCCCCTAAACCTCACTCCCATCCGGGTCACGGCACCAATGTAACCCCTCTACCCAGGTACTACTCGGCCCGCTCCGAGGGGGCCTCGAACCCGGGTCTGTCGCTAGAGCATCTCTTGAGGTCAGAGGACTGAGGTTTACTCGCACAGCAACTACTAGCTGGCCTCCGTTACACTCGCCCCCCTAAACCTCACTCCCATCCGGGTCACGGCACCAATGTAACCCCTCTCCAGGTCCTACTCAACCCACTCTATGCAGTCCTCGAGCCCGGGTTTTCTGGCATGGGAGTCGGACGCTCTAACAAGAAGGCGAAAGGCTGCAAACTCTAGCATTTGTCGCCAGAGCATCTCTCGAGGTCAGAGGAGTGAGGTTTACTCGCACAGCAACTACTAGCTGGTCTCCGTTACATAAGGCAAAAAACTGAAATTATGTAAAATGCACAGTAGATGCCAGTGGTGTAACGGATCACAAAACTCACAGATCAAATCATTTTTCCGATCAACAAAAAATGAATAAAAATGAGTCAAATGTAAGTTCGCTTAACATTTCAAGTATTTTGATACCACAGCAAAAACGCTTAACTAATAAATTTCAAGCATCATTACAGGCAAGTGAAAAGACAGTAAAAATAAGAATATACGAATTAAAACAGAGATAAATACTGAAGAACAGCATTCATGTACAGAAATGTAATATAAATATAACTGTAATTACACTGCATGCATAGCGTTCACTGTATAAATTAAATATAGATTAATCATTACTAAAGTTGTTGTGTTGTTTGACAATTAACGAGTTATTTTTAGGCTGCTGTCATTAAATGCACAGAACCAATATGGCCAACTATATACACGAGAATACTTGTCGAGACACAGATTTTAAGATCATTTTGTGTGTATGTGTGTCCATTCAATCTCAAGGCTTCGCGATACCGAGCTCGACTATGAAACGCGTGTGCGCACAGAAAACAATATGCGGTTGTAAAACTGGCCTCTTCTTGCAGTTGAATTGTTTAAAAACTCTTGAGTGTTTTTGTGACGAGCAGGGCGGGCGAGAGCCATGAGGGAACGGCGCGAGGCCGGTGACGCGAGTGATAATGAGCGTCAGCTGCGCGCTACACCGGTCTCGTGTCTCTCACGGAGGAGCTCCGGAAGCATAAAAGAGGAGCGACGACAGTGAAGGACGAGAGAGGACCAGGCCTGGATTTTATGTTGTGTTTTATTTTGTTTGTTACTTTTACTTTCGATTTATTGTTTTTTTACTTGATTAAAATTACATTGAATGTTCCCCGATTCCTTCTTCCCATTCTTAAGAAATCCGTTACAGTTTTAAATTGGTAAGATTTAGAAATAATACACTTTCACTTTATAATGGATAAATGCAGTTAATCCGTGAATCACATGCATTACGAATCGTCGGGCCTGGTTTGTACGGACTAACCGTAATCCTTTACAGTAGTAAATGTTGTACGGTTGTATGTTGTACAGTAGTAAATGCATGTTAGATGCCGAGTGGTTAAGAAAATCATCATTCTTCATTGACTTATGATTGCCAATCTAATGTAGTCATGTATTCTGATGGGATAAAATATTATTCAGGCGACATAAACTGCAAATATTTCATTATATTATCATACATTTTTGGAGAGCTCTTAAATCATGAAATTGACATAAAATGCTATTTATTTAGCTAGTTTATGGCTTCTGTAGCACAACTACATTTCCCATCATTCTCTGATGGAGCAAGGGAAGTTAAACACACAAACATACCCCACTTTCACAGACAAGGCTTAAGCTAGTCCCAGACTAAAATGCATGTTTGGGTGGTTTTAACTGAAAGCAAACATCTTAAAATATGTCATTGTTTTGTCACAAGAAACACACAAGTAAAATGTTTTTCTAGTGTACGTTTATAAAAGCTACTTATATCCTAATTGAACTAGTCCTGGTTTAGCCTAAACCCTGTCTGTGAAACTGGGCCTTTACAGCATTAGAACAAACAATATGAAACTGCACCCATTTTACTCCAACCAAAGTCACTTAAATGCACATCATAAATAAGAACTTCTTGGAAGGACGTGAAGGCATTTCTTATTTGTGTGGTTATGTTATATTAATAATTACATAACTTTGTTTCTTTGTTATAGTAAAAATATTCTAATGCAATGATCTTGTTTTATTAAAATCAGCAAAAAAAAAAAAATTCTACTGAAAAATAGACACTGTTTAGTGCATGCAAGAAAGAAATGTAGCATTATTTTTTAGCTTTGCAACTGTCACGATTGTCAGCTGGAATGCCCGGAAGATCCACTAGAGGGCACTCCACTCTGGACTCTTTTCACTCATTCACACTCTCACTTATTCACACGAACTACATTTCCCATAAGCCCCGTACCCAGTCTCTGATTACCGCACCAGCTGCACCTCATCACCCACACCACATATAAACACCGTTCACACATCACTCCCCGCGAAGTCTTGATTTGGTTACCCTGTCATTTCCGAGCGTTTATTCCCGTGTCTGTTTTCCTGGTTTTGTTCTTGCCTGTTTTCCCTGTTTCCTGATCGTTCCCTGCCTGCCTTTGGATTTATTGCCCGTTTACTGACCTTGATCCTGTTTATCCCCTGTATACCCGTTTGCTGATCATTGACCACTGCCTATCTGACTACATCTACTTTTAATAAAGCTACATTTGGATCCCACTCCATTGTCTCCTCATTACAGTAACTTACGTATCTATAGATACAACCATTATTTTGTATATAAGTGGAATAAAGAGAAAGAACTAAGAAATGGCTCCATTGGATTCTCATCAAAATCACTTTAAAACACATCAACTTGTTCCATGTCATTAAAACATGTCCTTGTTTGCCAGTGAATTGCTACTGGTTTAAATGGTGAATTTATGAATTAAGAATGTTCTCTGAATCAGTGGTTGATGAAGTACGCAAATTAAGGACTTGAGTAAAAGTACACATACCCTATCCAAATATAACTCCAGTAAAAACATTAAAGGCACAATATGTAAGATTTTTGGATTAAAATGTCCAAAAAGAAAAGTGTTATATATTTTGTTGACTTATGTACTTACAGTATCCCAAATGTTTCCAAGAATGTTTAAATCTAGAGAAATAAGCAATTTTAAACAGGACACGGACCGCGTCCGTGCGTCACCTGTCAATGACATCATACCTGTTATGTTGTATTACAACTCTTATTATACGCTATTAAAACATTATACTTTAATTTACTACTATCAATTTAGTTTACTGATAGTTCAAGTGCGCTGTGCAGACAAGTGAAATAATATACCATAGTAGGTTTACAAAATTTGTGTAAATAGTATAAAAATCTACAGATGTCACATGGGGTAAAATTAGAACACTATGTGCAAACATACTAGTTTAACTTAAACTGCCACAGAAGATGCGTGGGCATTATTTTGTTAAATTGGCTAAAATCGCCGTACAGACGGTGACAAAATGTCCTCATTCAATGGGCTGAAACAGCTCGCCCTTTTACAGCAGATTTACTTCACAAATAACTGACAGTCATAACACAAACATGATTCATTATGATTCAAAATGCATTATTAACTTACTTTTCGCGCCATCAGTTGCACACAAATTCAAACTCTGACGAATGTTTATGGCTCATTTCACTGGATCATTGAATCAGTGAGTTGTTGACTCAAGAACATCATGCAACTGAATCACTCAAATGAATCTTTCAGTGTTATTTGTGAACTAATTCAGCAGGAAAGAAACATTCATGAATCGGATATAGATCTTGTGTCTCATAGGGACATTTCTTCAGCTCGAAATAACAAGAACGTTATGTTTTGATGAAATGTAGTAGAGTAAAAAGTATGATACTATGCTTTGGAATGTAGTAAACGTTTCCCAAAATAATAAAACTACGATAAAGTAATTCTGAATCTTGCACCTATGCTAACTTTTCTATACATCATCATAATTTTGTTAACACGTATTCATTCCTTCAACAATCTATCGTTTTTGCTAACTGTGATTTGAATGTGCACGTTTTTGGACACAGTCACCTCTGATAACAGATGTAGTTTAGACACGTGCATTTTCCGTAAAGCTGCTTTGAAATGATATTTCTTGTGGAAAGCGCTATACACATACATATTTGAGTACTTAAGTACACTTTTTTTTTACAGTCCACCACTAAACAATTATTTGTAGCCATTTTGTTTAGGCCTACTTTGACCAAAGAGTGGAGATAATGTTTGCCTGAAAAATATGAAATGCCCCTTTTGTTCTGAGCCAACTCTCATGAGGGCACATCACAACATAATTATGTCTTTCAAAAGCATAAGCGGGGCGTTCTCAGGAGCGCTGGGCAGTGTGAGACCTGATGGTCTGATAGTCAGGCTTCGGTGAGTGTGAGACTTTAACTGATGAATGCAGAACACGTCACAGCAGTGGAGTCTCTCCTCTGGCCTCAGCTCATTAGAGCACAGCTGCAGCACATTAACTCCAGATGAATTGCTCATCGGCCATGAGATGGGGTCTCCTCAGAGATCTCACGACCCGTCAGAGCGGCTCCTCGGGTCCTGCTCCCTGCCATCTCTTCCTGCTTGCTTTCCTCGTTTATGCGTGACAGACAGGATGGTGGTGTTGAGTGTGAGCGTGCAAACCCCTGCCTAGCTGAGGAGTCTTCCTGCTTTGGTGTTATACACCGAAACATCTCCTGGAGTTCAAGAAAATAATATTATATGATAAGATTAATATAATAATATTGTGAAGTTTCTAGGTTGCCTAAAATGAAAAGAAAAAAATCACAGTAAGTCCATTTAAAGGGTTAGTTCACCAAAAAATGAAAAATTCAGTCATTAATTCCTCTCCCTCATGTCGTTCTACACCCGTAAGACCTTCAGAACACAAATTAAGATATTTTTTGATGAAATGAGAGCTGTATGACAGCACGCTAATGAACACTTTCAGATGCCCAGATACTGAAGATATATTTAAAACAGATCATGTGAGTACAGTACCTTTACGAAAATAATTTTTCCGCGCAAAAACAAAATAACAACTTTATTAAGCGCCATCTAGTGATAGCCAATTTCAAAACGCTGGTTCGAAGCTTTATGAATCTTTTCCTCTGAATCAGTAGTTCAGAGCGTATCAAACTGACAAAGTCATGTGATTCAGTAAACCAGGCTTCGTTTTAAAAGCATTTTGAAATTTGAATAGTTCACGTGACTTTGGCAGTTTGATACGCGATCCAAACCACTGATTCGAAACAAAAGATTCGTAAAGCTTCATGAAGCAGTGTTTTCAAATCGGCCGTCACTAGATATTTTTGTTGAATAAAGTCGTTATTTTGTTTTTTTGCCGCACAAAAAGTATTCTTGTCGCTTCATAATATTAATGTTGAACCACATGAATTGATTTAAATATGTTTTAGTTTCTTTCAAGTGTAAATTAACAATGGATTTCATCAAAAATATCTTCTTTTGTGTTCTGAAGATGAGCGAAGGTCTTACGGGTGTAGAACGACACGAGGGAGAGGAATTAATGACTGAATTTTCATTTTTTGGTGAACTAACCCTCTAATGATTATTTTCTATTAATATTTACTTTTTTTTACTGTGCTGTTGTACAATATTGTAATGAAATGATATTTTATTAAAATCAGCATAAATTAAATTTAAAAAAAGTTCTACCTTGATTAAAGTAATGAGAGTGAAATTTCATTATAGTGAGTAATTATTAAGTTATTTTAAGTATATACTTGAATCAAATGAATTCTATTTGGAATTCTTCTTGGTATTGAACATTTCATGGTTGTATTTCACATATTATACACTATAAAAAAACAGTTACAGATCCTTTTTTTTAATTATTCCACCGTATGACATTTGAAAGTGAAGATTTACACATCTGTAAACATGCTCGGCTGAGGATCAACGGGCATCAGTCTGTGAATGCGATACTGCGTTTTCTGAACCGTTTGGCATCAGCTTTCAGAATGAGGCGGGACTCGGTCCAAAACAGGCACGATAGCTCAGTATCTCTCACCTGCTGCTTGCATGCATAATCTGCTCTTGTTTTCCTCCTTCCGGCCTCAAATGGCTGCATTTGTCACCGTGGTTACACAGTCTCTTATCTCATTAGTTGAGATCATCATAGCTTCTTCAAAGGGATTCACAGTGTGTGTGTGTGTCTGTGTGTGTGTGTGTGTGTGTGTGTGTGTGTGTGTGTGTGTGCGTGCGCGTGTCTGAGTCAACTGTATTTTGGTATGTGCGTGTATATATATATATATATATATATATATATATGTATATGTGTATATATATATATATATATATATATATATGTGTATATATATATATATATATATATACACACATATACATATATATATATATATATATATATATATATACACATATACATATATATATATATATATATATATATATATATACACATACATATATATATATATATATATATATATATACACATATACATATATATATATATATATATATATATATATATATATATATATATATATATATATATATATACACATATATACAGTGGGTACGGAAAGTATTCAGACCCCCTTAAATTTTTGACTCTTTGTTATATTGCAGCCATTCGCTAAAATCATTTAAGTTCATTGTTTTTCCTCATTAACGTACACACAGCACCCCATACTGACAGAAAAACACAGAATTGTTGACATTTTTCACATGATGGCACTTCATCATTGGCTAGTCACTACACTTCACCACCGGACTCCAATTCCCACAATGCATCACATACTCACTCAGAGACGTACACACACTACATTTCCCATAAGCCTTCATACCTGGACTGATTGCACACACACCTGCCATGAATCACTGTCACTATTTAAGCACCCTACACAAACACACCATTGCGAAGTCTTGATTAGCTAACAACTGTCATTTCTGAGTGTTATTCTGTTTATTGATTGTTTGCTGCCTACCTTGTTGGACTTACTGCTCTGGATTATTGGACTATTGTTTGCCTTCCGCCTGCCTACGACCCACCCGCCGGTGTACTGTTTAAGACTCTGCCTTATCTCCGACATCCCTGTTTGCTACCGTTTGACCCTGCCTGTTACACCATTCTGTGCTTCATTAAAACCTGCATCTGGATCTCATTCGCTGACTCGCCCTTTCATTACGACTGGCTTGGTGTGTCAGGGCCCTGACTTATAGTTAGTACAATGTCTAAAGTGGACTATTGAAAAAAAGTGTTACCAAAAAGATTTGGACTGGCGTGAGGGTGATGATGACAGAATATTAATATTGGTAATTATCATTAGTAATCGTAATTTTTGGGTGAACTTTCCCTTTCATGCACAAGCGCACAACACAAGTGGAGTGATGCGGTGGAAAATCCCAGTGCTGTACAACATCTCGGAACACAATTTGTATTTTGAACACTGTAAGGTTTTCTTTTCCTTGATTTTCCACTATGTGTGAAAATAGTTCATTTTTGTTTTGCTTTTTTAGCATAAATTTGCATCAAAATGTGCTTTAATCATAAATAAAAAAGTAATGGAGAGTTAAATAATAAAATGAGTGTTCAAAGGCAGAGGGATTAGATACAGAGTGATTAGTAATATGGGTAACACTTTACAATAAGGTTCATTAGTTAATGTACTGACTAACATGAACTAACCATGATCAATACATTTGTTAATGTAAATATTGTTCCCTGTTTGTTCATTTTAGTTCACACTGCATTAACAAGATTTTAATAATGTGTTAGTAAATGTTGAAATGACCACTAAGAAAGATTAATAAATGCTGTAGAAGTGCAGTTCATTATTAGTTCATGTTAACTAATAAACCTTATTGTAAAAGTGTTACCATAATATTTTATTTGCAGATTTGATAGAATGCTCAAAAAATAAAATAAAAACCCCCGTCTCGATCTGTGTTTGAAGTGTTTGTCATCTAGAGTAACATTGGTGCAATCTTGGCTGTGTGTAAGGTACGCTCACGTATAATGATGTTGCTTTTTGCAGGTTCGAGGTGATTGAATTTAAGGAAAATATTTCAGTAGCAGCTATAATGGTCTCAAAGCAAATGAGGCAGGAAAACTAATCAGTCCAAATAATATGATTTTGCTACCACAAAGTCATTTCAAAATCCATTTTATTCTTTCTGGTCGTGGAAGGAAGGTGTACATAGTGTTTTGCCGAATAGATTTACATATACATAGGGTCAAAGTCTACTGTGAGGTTAGGACTGGAAGGACAGGACATTATTTTTTGAAAAGAACACTGATAAATAAAGGAATATGCTTGATAGTGTTTACAGACTGCAGTCGTATGATCTAAACGCACATATTCACCTGCCAATGCATTTTAAAATAAGCTACTAAATTGGAATTCAAAGGTTGTATACAAAGACCTGAATTTTGAAAAGAAACTTTCAAAATTCGAAACCTTTCATTTGTTGAAATTAAGTTGATAAAATGGCTCATATAAAGTCTGTGTTGACGCGGAGCAAGAAAAAGCAGGATCTAATCGCAGCAGTAAAGTGTTTAAAGACAAAATCAAAAATAACTAAATATTCAGGCAACTTTTAACTCTCAATACACACAAAGAGAACAACCTCGACATATAGATGAGAACGGACAACCAAGGCTACAAACAGACGACTATAAACACTGGTGAGGAAAAGAAAGAAGCTCAACTACAAACAGGTGTGAAACACACATCAGTAACCATGGCAACCAACGAGGAAATCAAGCATTCAGGCAAACGGGGAAAACCCCAAAACTAAAAAACAGACAAAAGCCCCAGTCGGACGATAATTGTTTCTCATGTGGACGTCTGTGAACGTAAATTTGCATGAACCTCAGTGATAAAACTGCATTCAGATGGAGATTATTCACGGTTTGTGCGGTCGAACGTCTGCTGTGAATTAAATGGAACATGCCCGGAATAAAGCGAATAAACTCATTTTTAATGAAACGTTTATATTCTATATGTAATGTTATCATTTAAATCTCCTGTTTAAAAGAAATAAGGTAAACATACTATATAGATGAAATGGTTTTATCTCATGATGTCATTTTAAAAATGGGAAGAATAAGTTAATGCAGCCTTTTATTTACAGTAGGCTACAAGAGGAAAGCATGAAGCTGATTGGTTTATAATTTTAATGTAATTGTGTATAATAGGCTACATATTTTAAAATAATGCCTTTTTGTCCTTTATTTCTCTTTATCAGTTTTGTTCTGAACAACTTCCCATTGCCGTGGTGGAGCGATGATGAAGTATTGTTCCAACATTTCTGAAATAAATGTATATTTAAAATGATTGCAGATTACAAAATATTCATATGGTGCTCCGCAGTGGCCAAAAAGGATTTAAACAGTGAATTTTGCATTGATCTCTTCTTGTAAACCCAGATATGTGGATTCGGATGGCAACTACATTACCACACGTTCATCAAAAAACAGTGGACACGACATTCTGGATTCGGACAGCAATAAAATCATAGATTAACCGCCTGTAAATGGTGAAAATACCTTACAACCTCCTTTGAAACGATTACCGTCTGAATGGGGCTAAACTTAAACATAACCCTGACAGTCTGTGAAGTCAAAAATACTGATATATTATTAAACTATTGGACCCAACAGCAAAAAGTAAGAATTCTTGCATGCAAATTGTGTGTTTACACATTTTGTAAGGGTCAGAGAGAGGGTGGGAAATAATTATAATAATCTAAATTATGATTACAATAACCTTGATTAACATTATAAGAAGACCTCAGGGAAAACAAGAGAATTGTATGATGAATGAGCTTGTCATTATATGAGCCATTCGTTTACTTGACAACAGCGTTTCAGGGCCTGAAAACACAAACTTTTGAAAAACAGGTTTTTGAAAACGGTACCATTATCATCTCCATGTAAACTGTACAATAAAATCTTACGTTCCATGTCATTTTACAGTAAATTACTGTTAAATGCACCGATTATAGAAGCAAAAAAAAAACAAATCTTATCAAAGTCAAAGTCAAAGTCAACTTTATTGTCAATTCTGCCATACATACAGTACATACATACGGAGAATTGAAATTGCGTTACTCTCAAACCCTAGATGTATACATGTAACATGGTAACAATTAACAATCACAACAGCAACTAAAGAATAAGAAAATAAGAATATAAAAATAAATAATAAAGTGACTAGTGAAGATAACAGTGCAGAACAGTAATAGTGCAAAACAGTAAGAGCGCAGTAATAGTGCAAATTATAAGAGTCTGAGTATGCAGGGACCAATATTCAGAGAGACATTTTTACTGAAAGACAAGATTGAAAAAAAAAAAAAGATTGAAAGATGATTTTTACTGAAAGACATTTGCACAATTTCCTGTTACATTTTACATTTGATAGTTTTTAACTTTAATAATTGCTTTTTTTTGTTACAGTGATGGTGTTTTGTATTTGTGTGTATAACTGTGCACCATCTATATATTAATATTACGGCAAAAAAAGTGAAAATAGTAGCATTGTAAGTGTAAGTAAGATGCTATTTTTTATTTAGTACAAATAGTGGACGATACTCTTTGCACCTCAGTGTGTAGTAATATAATATAACAATGCAATAATAACATATTCAGTGTATATGATTATATTTATTAAAATCATGAATGGATACTGCCTTATTGGGACATTACTTGTCCTTCCCGTACTCCGACCCCTAACCGTACTGATAAACTCTTTAGGCAACACTTTATTTTACAGTGTCGTTGTTACACATGTTGCATGTAGTTTCTGTATTAATAACTATAAATTATGCATAATTACATGTAATTAACCTTAAACCAAACCCTCATCCTAACCCTAACCCTATAGTAAGTACATGTAGTAAATTATTATTACTCAATAATTAAATGTATAAATACGCTGTAACACTGACACCTTAAAATAAAGTGTAACCACTCTTTATTCACACTAAATAACCTTATTTTATTTCCACTAAAATAAACAGTTTTTGCAGATATGCGATGGGGAAAAGGGAGAGAAATTAATTCAGAAAAAGGCTTCGATCGCCATGTCCAAAACCAATATGATCTCAACATCACTGATCCTGTTATTAGACAGGTTTCTTTTCAGACATTTAGGGGCGGAGTCATTGTAAAGAGCCTCTGCCAACAAGAACTACAACTGACCTCAGCCACAATCTTAGATGAAATCAACTGAAAATAAAAGACATTAAATATCAGTTGATTTCATCTAAGACTGTGGCTGAGGTCAGTTGTAGTTCTTGTGTTTCTATTTTCTTCAGTGATTCTGCTTGTTAACAGCAGGTGTTCATCATTAATGTTCAATCATCATTTAATTAATTGTTTATCTCATTAACTTTAACTCCGCTTCAGTGTTACTTTTACTCTATTTAGAGAGGGACCAAATGTTATCTGAGCAGAGTTGATTTAACTCTGGGGATTTTGCTGTGTAAGCTTGTGGAAAAGCTACTTAAGATTAACTTTGATTCCTGTGTTATTTTGATATGTTTCAGTATATGTTAAAGGTAAAAAACAGATTTTAGGGGCGGCCTGGCCTTGCTAATTCCGCAGAATTATATTGCAGACTTATTCTGGCAAAGCTAATTTTTTTTTTTTTTTTGAAAAAAAAAAAAAAAATTTTTACAGATCAAAGCAACTTCATGTTAATAAACAGGAAAATAACAGTATTGTAAAATAAAACTATTATCAATTTTAGCTCTAAAGCAGCTCTACAGGAGACAACAGTGTCATTATTCAGCTCAATTTAGCTCAATGTCCTCTGAATAATAACTGGGTCAATGTTGCAAAGTTCATTTTTTTTCCCACAATATCTTCTAACAATATTTACAAAGAGTCGAGGTGAACAGTTTTGAGCTTTCCTAAAATCGAGAGCTCCTCAGGAGATGAGATGCTAATATATGGCATTAAATCAATTTAGCAGGAGGATGTTTGAGCTGCCCTCAGTCAGGGAACACATGTACGGGGCTCATTCTTATTAATTTATCAAGAAGTGAGTCTGACTCATCTGTACCTTACCTGTCTGATCCTTTAATAGTTCTGTGAATATGAAGAGTCCTGTGTGCTGCCGAGCCCCCGATTAGCTTTTAATATATTCTCTCTCTAGACCACACAGAGAACATTTTACACTCCTGAAGAATTTGAAAGGCTCAGACATTCAACAATGTTTAGCACCAGCTTTGCATACACTAAAGACATTTATGAGATGCGACTAGTCAGAGAAGACGTGAATGTCATACAGTCTTCATGTCAAAGGTCACGTCTAATTTTCTCAACCCTGACGTGTTTTAAATGTTACTTCGGATGAACCCATGGGAGAGAAATATCGCGAATGACATTTAATGTCTAAATCTATATTTTCAACTAGACAACAAAATCATTAAATGGAAGTTAAACGGAGATTATGGCTACTTAATGCTCGATTGCGATTGTTTTTGTATAGCGGTTCACGTTGTTGTTTTAGATGTGGCCAATATCAGATTTCCAGTGTGAACAGATCATGGTGACCAAACAAAATTGCCACGTTTTTACCGCAAAATCCAATCAATTGCTTCTCGAAAGTAGTCCAAAACTAGTCCAATCGTGTTCCGTGGGAAGGGTTGGGGAGTAATGAAATACATGTAACTTAGTTACGCTTTTAAAATGCAAAATTTGAGTAACTGTATTTCATTAAATGGGTGGTAATCAGATTACAGTTACATCTGAAAAGTGTTTTAGATTACCAAAGTGATTACTTTGAATTTTAATGTCATTTAAACAGCAATTGGTGATTCTCTGACTCTGACAGTCTGAAAAAGCTGTTTCATTTCTGTTCAGAAGTTTCATACCCTTGCAGAACATGCAACATTTTAATAATTTTAACAAAATAAGAGGGATCATAAAAATGGCATGTTATTTTTATCTAGTACTGACCTGAATAAGATATTTCACAAACAGATGTTTACATGCTCCACTAGACAAAATTATAAAAATTGGCCAATTCAGAAATGTACATATTGAATCTTTACTGTCCTTCATCACTGGAGGATCAATGACTGTTTTCATGTTTTGTGACAGTTGTTTGTGAGTTTGCATCTCACAATTCTGACTTTTTTTTCTTCTCAGAAATCCAAGATTTAAACTCACAATTGCATTTTATAAAATCAGAATTGGGAGATAAACTCATGAAGTCAAAATTGCGTGATAAAATGCAACACTGACTTTTTTTTTTCTTGCACTTGCGAATTTATATCTCAAATATCTTCTTTGCTTGCAATTCTGACTTTTCTCAATATTGCGAGTTTATAACTTTATATCATGCAATTCTAAGAAAAAACTTGCAATTACCTTTTTTTGTGTGTGTTTTATAATTATTAGTGTTCCAAAGTATTCTAAAGTATTTAGATTAAGTTACAAAACTTGGTTAATCTAACAAAATACGTTACAAATTATTTAAAGCATGTATTTTGTAATCTGTAGTGAAATACATTTTAAAAGTAACCTACCCAGCCCTGTCCGTAGGGTATCCCGGTAAAAAATATGTTCTGGGGGTTAAATATCGCTTTAAAGTTGCAAAACAAATGTAAAATAATTAACCCACTTCGGGAAAATAGGACTTGGCAACACACACAGCAGAAGTAAACACGGAAGGCATTAAAATAAGCGATTATGCGATTATTTATGATTTATTTATGCTGTGTAAGACAGCGAAATTATGAAAAATAAAGACAGTGATGTGCCAAAAGAAAGCAGAGTTTTCGCCCTTCGACTGACTACATTTCACAGCTGTCTTGATTCACGTTGGGCATGTAAAATCTTTCAATAGACTCCCATGAGTGTAGAATCGTGACTAATGTTGATCTGGAGTGACGTGAAAAGCGATTGAATCCCGATATGACTGTTCACACTGCCTTGTTTCGGATTCAGTAACACTTACGGAAGTGGCGAAAATTGAAAATTTTAAAAGATCAGATTCAATGCGGTTTACTGTTCGTACTGTCATGAGGAAAACAGATATGAGTCACATGTGGGCAAAAGACAAACAGAAAAAATATCAGATTTGGGCCACATTTACACACCTGGCCAAAGTCTGCGATTTCCTCACACTTGAGTCTTTGGGATCCCAACAATGTTCCATTCCATTATAATCTCAAGCGTTTTTCACTAAATTCTTCCAAATGATCTGAGGAACATTAGCAGAAACATTTAAGGTCTCATGTGCTTAATTTGACTGAAAGTACAATCGTGTACTTCAAATTTGACTGTGTTTTAAAAGTGTTTTTCACATGGTTAGCCTGAAAAGCAACATCCTATAATATATTCATCTGGGAAAATACTGAATCCGTCGCTCGTATCACATATCTCTACTCTGACTAGGGTCTATACGAATTGCATGTAACTAAAAATTGTGCTTTTGTGACTAATGTGTATGTGTATTTAAGAAACTGCATTAAATGTTTAATTTTTCAGTTTTAAAGGCTGTTAATTAGCCATGAATGGCAGAGCGAGCGCGCGCTCGTATTCTCCCCACTGCTCATCTTCTGATTCGTGGAGTTTCCTCTTTTCTCCTTCGCTTCAAGTTGCTTTGTAGTTTAATGATTATTTTTCCTTAAAGTCGAGAAAACAAATCACTCGTAGCTTTGTTCAATTGTACAGAAATTCTCAAATAATCTCACTGCGAACAGAGCTGTAAGGCTTTGTTTACCAAGGAAATTAATCAGAATTTGTTTATCAGGAAAAACTGTCCTAATGCCTTATTCTCTTTGAAATAATGAACTGTGAGAAGATGAAAACAAGTCATTTTCCTAATCCATTGCCTCTTTGCATTGCTCTATTACCCACGAGTGCATAAAGTTCTTATTTTTTGTTTGTTTTTGTGTTTCGTCAGAGATTGCTTTGCAAGACCTTGTGTCAATCTCTCGCTGCGTGTGCCTCACCTCGAGCTTTCTCCCGCAGGGTTGTGGAGTTACGTATTTAAAATACCCAATTTGAGTCACTGTATTTCATTAAATGGGTGGTAATCAGATTACAGTTACATCTGAAAAGTGTTTTAGATTACCAAAGTGATTACTTTGAATTTTAATGTCATTTAAACAGCGATTGGTGATTCTCTGACTCTGACCGTCTGAAAAAGCCGTTTCATTTCTGTTCAGAAGTTTCATACCCTTGCAGAATATGCAACATTTTAATCATTTTAACAAAATAAGAGGGATCATAAAATTTGCATGTTATTTTTAATCTAGTACTGTCCTGAATAAGATATTTCACATAACAGATGTTTACATGCTCCACAAAATGACTGGATTTATAAAAATTGCCCAATTGCAAGTTATTAAGTCAGAATTGCGTGATTAAAAATTTGCGATACTGAAGTTTTCTTGCAATTACGAATTTATATCTCAACTTCTTTGCTTGCAATTCTGACTTTTCTCAATATTGTGAGTTTATATCTCATAATTCTGACTTTTCTCAATATTGTGAGTTTATATCTCATAATTCTGACTTTTCTCAATATTGTGAGTTTATATCTCATAATTCTGACTTTATAACTCACAATTGCAACTTTATATCACACAATTCTGAGGGAAAAAGTCAGAATTGTGAGATAAAAACTTGCAATGACCTTTTTTGTGTTTGTTTCACACTTATTAGTATTTCAAAGTATTCTAAAGTATTTAGATTAAGTTCCTAAACTTGAGTAATGTAACGAAATACGTTACAAATGACTTTTTAAAGCATGTATTTTGTAATCTGTAGTGAAATACAATTTAAAAGTAACCTACCCAGCCCTGACGGTCAGATGTGACTGTTCAGTTTTTGCAGTATACAGTATATAACAGCAGAATCTGCATCCGATCCTTGTTTTTTTTTTGTTTTTTTTTCTCAGAACCAGCTTTTATCTCTGATTTTAGGACCAAATGATGATACAACTATTCTACTACATAATTTGTTTTACAATTAAACATAGCCACACTGCAAAAAAAAAAAAATCCGTAAAAAAACGGATAATGTACTGGCAGAAAATTACCAGGAGACTATCCAGTAATTTTACAGAAATTTCCATCAACCCTAAAACACAACACAATGTTATACAATATTCAAAATACGTTCTGCCCTATTTTTACGGATTTTTTTAGAGTGCATCATGGTCTTTGTCTTACGTTTGAGAGTGTGTTTTAACATTCAGCACAATTTAAAGGGAAACTATTATGCTCCTTTTCACAAGATGTAATATAAGTCTCTGGTGTCCCCAGAACGTGTCTATGAAGTTTGAGCTGAAAATACCCCACAGATCATTTATTATACCATATTGTAAAGTTTGTACATGTATCTTTAAATGCAAATGAGCAGCTTCCAGAAGAGGGCGGAGCCTGTACAAACTCATGGCTTGAATGCTTTGCCAAAAACAAAACACCTGTTTGGTTTTGATAATCATCTCTATCGTGGCCACACTCACATGACAGTGCAGTTCTCCGTTATCATGAAAGTTAATTATTTGCATGTGTTTAAACAGTTCTGATATGTGGTTTTCCGAGCGCACACATCTGAAGCATGTCGGATGTATAAAAAACTAAACTATAAAATAAAACATATAATTGCATCATATAGTAGATGTTTCACCAGAGTTTTCCTCCAAAGGTTTTTCCATGCATGCACCAGCCAAGCAACTACCATTAAGATGACAAATATACAAAAAATTGTGAATGGAGTCAGATTGCGCAGTGACTCTGGCACCAATAGTTGGATCAGAGTTGCACGGCTCAGGTTAAGTCAGGAGTGATTTCCCAGTTGAATGGTAGAGCTGCTTTACTTTAGTTGCAATCTTGCCTCTCCAGTGTATGTCAGCCGTGTTTACCATTGTCAGAAATAGCCGTGCTCGTCGTTTTACATGAAGACGTGTTCTGTTAGTCAGCAGCGCTGCCAGGGCTTGTTCATGCACAAACGAGCACTCGTACAGGCTCAGGTCCTTATTCTGTCACACTGGATCGGTCGGTAAGGGCTCGGATGGTGAGTCTGGTCAGGGGGCCTGTTGGGACGGGCTGCGCGGGTCACGGGGGGCTTCGGGCCTGACTGTGGGCTGCAACACCCAGCCAAGGTGGACTGATAGGTGACCTGAACAGACAGCAGGAGCGAGGTGAAAGAGCGGGACTGCGGAGTGGCACGGCGCATACATGTGACCTGTGGGCCTGTTGAGGAAAGGATGTGTCATATCGCATTACCTCTGCTTTAAGAGTAAGACTCCTGCTGCAGTGATTCACTCTTCTGTCTGGTGGCTGTACATGTTTGTGCATGAATCAGGACACAGGCTGTTGTCATTCGAAAAAAAAAAAAAGAGGCTGCTGTATGTGTGAGTCCATGTTTGTTTTCAATTCACGCTGCCATCGAGACAGACGAAGATTAAACATATGCAAGGTAGGTGATGTTTTCAGTGTTGACATTGAAACTTCAGTTCACCCAATTACAATTACAATTCTGTTACTCAACCTGGACAACAAAGAGTACATTTTGAAAAAATTTCATGCTGTCCTTCTCAATAAAAGCTTCAGGTTTCAAAAGCACCATGCGATTCCCGCTGTGATAATGATGAGCAGAAATATGTAGTTTATTTCAAATCGCATAGATGTGTTATTGTTATGATCAACAGGTGAAGTGCACGTTAAAACCACTGGAGGGCGCTTCACCTGTTGATCGTGACAAAAGCAGTGAATCCAAGGGCAGGCAGAGAACGGTCAGTGAACAGTGAACAGACAGGATCAACAACAGGAAAACAAACACGGGAAATCAACGCTCAGAAATGCTATACACTGGGAAATAACAAGACTTCGCAAAGTGTGTGAGGTAGAATGTCTCTTAAATTGTTTGTGGTAATGAGTTGCACCTGGCTGCGGTTATCAGTGACAGGGATTCTGGGAAATGTAGTCTGTGGAATAAATGAGAGTGTGGGTGTGTGTTGCACCCTCCAGTGGTTTTAACGGGCATTTCACCTGTTGGTCGTAACAAGAATACAATTTCATGGCTGCTTTTTAAGTTGACTTTTAAAAAGTGCAGTTTGTAATTGTCAAATTAAAAGTTATAGGGCCAGACTTACTAATCAGGGCAAATTAGCATGAGAGCGCAATTCTAAAAAGGCGCCGATGGGAGTGGAAAGTTCTGCTGTGCGCGATCAACACGGAACACAGATGCAGCCGGATCATTTCCATATTTACTGATACAATCTACCAAGAGCAGCAGAAATTAGCATCTGGTTTAAGATGAGCTTTTTTGGGGGGTGTAAATAACGGTGCAAATGCCAGTAAATTGACTAGCGCAAACATTAGTAAATCGCGTAGCACGGTTCATTTAAATACTCTCCTCCCATAAATGTTGTGTCATAAACTGAAACTTTTACAAAAAAATGTAAAAGTAATATCCTGTGATGCAAACCACTCTACTTTTTGTCTCTTTTTTGACAATTGAATTACTAGTAAAAATGTTCATTTCTGATATCATGAATGTGATTGTTACTAGTAAGAAAGCTGTTTTAGATATCAGAAATTATATTGATATCAGGAATTCATTTTCAGATATCAGAAATGAACATTTTTACTAGCAACAATTCAATTGTTGATATCAAGAATAGACATTTTAACTAGTGAAAATGTAATTGTTGATATCTCAAGTTCATATCCTGAAAATGAATAAAAGTCAGAACGGCTTGCCATAGTGCATATTTTAATCACTGCACATAGTTCAAATCGATTGTGTACCCATATAGCCATATCCTCTTAAAATTAAAGGTTCCAAAAGAGGGTTTTTGCAGTGATGCCATAGAAGAACCATTTTGGTTTTCCCAAATAAAATTAAAAAAAGAAAGAAAATATCTCCCGTTGCCTTGAACTTTGAGCGTCGTAACTTTGCAGATGTAGTTTATGCTCAAACAGGGAACATGACACACTAAAGTTCATTATCAACCACCCCTTTAAATTCTGCAAAAAATTGGCCGAACCATTTCCGTTAGAAGTGCATCTCACAGAGGTTATAACAGAGGATGTGGCGTCCTCTCCACATATAATTGCCCCCAACACACATTGCCAGAACTTTGGGCACCATCTCGCTCCTGATAAACAGATGGAGTGATGAATGATCAATCACACACGCTATGGATTTCTCTGGCAGCACAATTTGTGAAGGTAATGAATGTGTCAGTGCAGTCAGGTCAGTGTATGATGTTCTCAATCTCTGCTGCCAGGGTCACCGCCGGTGGTCTGACCAGCTGCTTGCCTGAGGGGGAAGTGATGCTTCGCTGCTTCCTGTGACAGTCGCAACTGCTCTTCTGGTGAGTGAGACGCTACACCGGAGCTCCAGGCAGCGTCTGCGTCTCTCCAGCACACGCGGTGTCCCTCCTGTAGGGCCCCTCCAGGCCTCTGAGTGCTCAGATGATGAAGGTCTGACACCGACTCCCTCTTCCTTTCCCAGGGGGATGTCGGGAGATCAAAGGTGCAGTTTTTCTTGCTTTTCTTTTATGCGTTTAACTTAAAGGAAGGGTACACATGTGTAGTCTTAATATTAACAAGACGAGATGCTAAAGAATTAATAGCAAATGTAACGGGAAGAAAACTTTGAGCTAAACCCGTGAATGCGGATTCGTCTTTGTCTAGGTTTCAGAAGTGCATTTCCCGTTCTAAAAAGGAGATTTCCAAGAACTACAGCTTTGAAATGAAATTGACTCCAATTCCCATTTCCATCATCCAATCATTTTTTTTAAAGTCATTTCATTTGCTTTTTGCGTACTTTTAGGGTTCATTACGCAAAAATTCACTTTTATATGGTTTGAACACAAATGTGTGTTGGCAGTGTGTGTACACAGACACCCTATAATGATAAAAAAATCCTCCCACTCCTTTTTTTAATCCCCATAAATCATAAGCAGTGTCTCAGAACAAACCATTTGCAGATTCTGTACAAAGTGAGGTACAGGCCCCGCCCACGACTGCTGACGGACTCCGCCATATTAGCATAGACCCCGCCCTGAGTGAGCTGAACACTGTCCGACATTGTCTCGATACGAGTCAAGAATATCTCATAAGCAACTCAGGTGTTTAGTTGTTGGATGTAAGAGCAAATATACGTCTTCACACAAAATATAAAGCATCCATTTTTACTCCAGAAAAAAAAAAAAAATCACAGTAGTGGCGTACAATAAACTTCATAAAACTCACCAGTAAAGTTTTGGCCATCATTCAGACAGGATCCGATACAACAGGATTATAGTGATAGTGGATAAAAGCAAGATGACAACATAGTTTATAAACGTAATTATACTAAACTACACCTGTTTAGTAATATCCAGGGCTGGGTAGGTTACTTTTAAAATGTATTTCACTACAGATGCTTTAAAAAGTCATTTGTAACGTATTTCGTTACATTACTCAAGTTTAGTAACTTAATCTAAATACTTTAGAATACTTTGGAATACTAATAAGTGTGGAACAAACACAAAAAAGGTCATTGTGAGTTTTTATCTCACAATTCTGACTTTTTCCCTCAGAATTGTGTGATATAAAGTTGCAATTGTGAGTTATAAAGTCAGAATTATGAGATATAAACTGACAATATTGAGAAAAGTCATAATTATGAGATATAAACTCGCAATATTGAGAAAACTCAAATTTATGAACTGCAAACTCACAATTGTGAGGGGAAAAAACAAATTGTGAGAAAAAGTTGCAGTGACGAGTGAATTATAAAATGACTCACAAAACATGAAAACAGTCGAAAATATGCAACTTAACTCCTCTTTTTCAGACGGTCAGAGTCAGAGAATCACCAATCGCTGTTTAAATGACATTAAAACTCAAAGTAATCACTTTGGTAATCTAAAACACTTTTCAGATGTAACTGTAATCTGATTACCACCCATTTAAAATGTAACTGTAATGAAATACACTTACTCAAATTTTGTATTTTAAATGCGTAACTAAGTAACTTTTATTTCGTTACTCCCCAACCCTGGTAATATCTACACGCAGAATATATTGTCCGACTGTGGTTCGAACTGAAAACCGCTAATGACAGTTTCTAAAATATTCAGTGTGCGAGATTGTCCTGTTTTGTTGTTGTCAGTATGCTGGAGCATGAGCTCTTGAAGCCCCGCCCTCTTCTTGAAAGGGGGCCGGGAAGCACCATCTCATTTGCATTTAAAGGGACACACAAAATGGCATGTTTTTGCTCACCCCAAAAAGTAGCAATTTTATCATGCTATAATAAATGATCAGTGGGTTTTTTTGAGCTAAAACTTCACATACACACTCTGGGGATATTATTTTACATCTTGTGAAAAGGTGCATAATAGGTCCTCTTTAAAGTGACCATATTATGCCTTTTTACTAAATCTTGATTAGAACAGGTTTTCATGCTTGAAAGTTCAAAAACACATTATTTTCCTCATACTTTCCATTGTTCAGCTCCTCTCTTCCCAGTCTGTCAGTAACGCTCTGTTTACTTCCTGTCTCTATGAAGCCCCTCCTTCTGAAAAGCACAATGTACTCTGATTGGTCGGCTGGAGCGGTGTGTTGTGATTGGTGTTTGGGAAATGCCCCGCCCCTTTCCGCCAATTTCAACACACTACTAACAAACTCAACCAGGCCCCGCCCCTTTATTCTGCTCATTAATTATTTAAATAAGGAATAATGTGATGTATTTGTTCCCAGAAGAAAACTCAAAACTACACTGGAGGCGTTTCAGAGAGTTCAGAAATATTCACTATATGTTAATATGCATATTTACATTCAGAAGTTTGGGGGCGGTAAGATTGAATATTTTTGAAAGACGCCTCTTCTGCTCACCACATTTATTTAATCAAAAATACAGTAAAAACAGTAATAATGTGAAATGTTATTAAAATTCAAAATAATGGTTTTCTATTATAGTATATTTTAAAATGCAATTTATATCCGGTGATCAAAGCTGAATTTTCAGCATCATTACTCCAGTCTTCAGTGTCACATGATCCTTCATACTTATATTTATTTATTAATTTATCATTCTAATATGCTGATTTGCTGCTTCGCTGTTCAATTATTAAGAATGATGCTTCTAATTATAAGTGTGGAAAATGTTTGTGCTGCTTAATATTTTTGTTGAAACCGTGATTATAATTATTTTTCTTTTTCAGGATTCTTTGATGGATAGGAAGTTCAATGAACAGAGTTTTAAGAAATAGAAATCTGCAGCCTTGGTTGAGCGTAAGAAGCTTCTTTCTTTTTTAATCATCCCATGCTTTTGACTGATAGTGTAAGATACAGAACAATGAATGCAGTTAGACAACTTTCATCTTCAATAGGAATTATCTGGTCTAATTGTTCTATCTTTACAGATTTCATACCTTTTGTATAGTATCCACTCAGTTTCACTATGTTAGAGTGGCTGAAGACTATAAAGTGGGCATTATAAGTGCTATTAATACTTTTTTTTATGCAGGATGCCGTATTTCACTGATGCACTAATAGGTCACTGGAGTGTCATTCGATGAATAGGAGTTTGATCGAGAGAGGACGGTTGCTATGGAAATGGGCCAGGTAACACAGGTAAGGGCCGCTGCTGATTGCCTGAACTCCAGAGGCCCTGATGAGAGGAAAAGACCACCATACAATCACCGACAGCACACACATCACTTAAAGAGAGAGAGATTGTGTTGCGGTCAAGGAAACACAGAGCCTGTGATTTACAGATCATGTGTGAAGCTGCAAAGAAAATCTTCTGAGAGCCTTCGTTAAGTGATCTGTGAATACATGGCGTGTGAGGTATTATTTTAAATCATTTACTGAATACAAACACAATGCTCTTGAACTACTTATTGAATATCTGTCAATATTAATATAACTTTTTTTACTGTATTGGATATTGAATGTACTATAAGCAGGGCTGGGTATGTTACTTTTAAAATGTATTTCACTACAGATTACAAAATACATGCTCTAAAAAATAATTTGTAACGTATTTCGTTACATTACTCAAGTTAAGTAACTTAATCTAAATACTTTAGAATACTTTGGAATACTAATAAGTGTGGAACAAACACAAAAAAGGTTTGAGAGTTTTTATCTCACAATTCTGACTTTTTCCCTCAGAATTGTGTGATATAAAGTTGCAATTGTGAGTTATAAAGTCAGAATTATGAGATATAAACTCGCAATATTGAGAAAAATCAAAATTATGAGATATAAACTGAAAATATTGAGAAAAATCAAAATTATGAGATATAAACTGAAAATATTGAGAAAAGTCAAAATTATGAGATATAAACTCACATACTAAATTCACAATTGCAAGAAAAAAAAGTCAGTATTGCAAGTTTATATCTCCCAATTCTCACTTTATAACTTGCAATTGTGAGTTTAAATCTCGCAATTCTGAGAAAAAGAAGTCAGAATTGTGAAATACAAACTCACAATTGTGAGGGAAAAAAAAACAAATTGTGAGAAAAAGTTGCAGTGACGAGTGAATTATAAAATGACTCACAAAACATGAAAACAGTCGTGGATCATCAGGTCATGACAGGACAGTTCAGTTGACAGTTCAGTAATTTTTTTTATAAATTCAGTCATTTTGTCTTGTTCAGGACAGAACTAAATAAAAATAACAACATTTTTATGATCCTCTTAAAAGTATTAAAACGTTGATGAAACTTAACTCCTCTTTTCAGACGGTCAGAGTCAGAGAATCACCAATCGCTGTTTAAATGACATTAAAACTCAAAGTAATCACTTTGGTAATCTAAAACACTTTTCAGATGTAACTGTAATCTGATTACCACCCATTTAAAATGTAACTGTAATGAAATACACTTACTCAAATGTTGTATTTTAAATACGTAACTAAGTTACTTGTATTTCGTTACTCCCCAATCCTGTTTGCATACATGCAGTCTTAGTTTCACTTTCCCTTTTTGAATGACGAATATATCTGCTTAATAGACAGTGATCTGATTTATACGCGGGTGTCGAGCGTCGGTTTGGTGTGTCAGGTCAACTTTGGACCCAGAAGCTGCCGACGTGAGCCAATCCCGCGGTCTACTTTCATCGGCACTAGTTCATCGGCGTCGGCTTGGTGAGTTTAGAGACATCTTAAAAAAATACTTTTGATGGCTTTTTTAACATCATACATTTTCTTCATGTTATTTAATCTGTTAAAATGATTCCAAAGTTAGTCAAAAAACTGCTTTAATTTAATCTCAGTAAACAAAATTAAAAAAATAATTAAATCCCAAATCCCAAACTGCTTCATGACATTGTGTGTGTATCTGTCTAAGCCATTAAAGAAAGAAAGGTCACGGCCCTCACGGGCCTCTTCATGCCTCACTATTGATTTAATTACAGAGCCGATATCAGGTTTAACTTAATGAACCAAACTCCTGATCTAAAAATGATTCTGAGACCGCTCTGCTCCGACAGATTCCTGATCAGCAAGGAAAGCGATCCGCATGAGATGTCTCCAAATGCCTCAATCAAAGTAAAAGCAAACCCTTGTGCGGCCTAAAAATAGTCTGTCTTTATCCCGCTCTGATTTGTAATACGGATTTGCGAGCGTTCCCGTCGCCGCTCGGCGTGCTCCGGCTGAACGTCTGCCAGAGACTTCAGAGAGGTGTGTGTCAGGAAGAGAAATCGTTGACGGAGGCGGCATCCAAGAAGTCGTGGTTCGTGAAGGGGTGTTTACTACGTTGAAAAAGATGCAGCTTTGGAAATGGAAATTGCCTGCCTAACCACCTGTGCAACGTTAGCTTGATGAATGTGGTGAATAATGTTTCAGCTCGCACGACAGGGAACCCTCCGGCACACGCGGTGTCAAGCAGTCTGCCAGAGCGTCTTTCGACTCAATTTGAAGTTTGAAGTGGGAGGCGGAGCTTGACGCCCACTGACCTGCCAGTCTCAGCGCTGCCATTACAGGAGAGCCGTCATTATCTGGAGGATTTAATATGGCAATCGTGCATCAAACTGACAGACAAATTATTTTATCAACGCTAATATAAACACGCACGTGGAAACAAAACGGCCTTTCATTCTTTTTTTTTCTTTTTTTTCAACATTTCAAAATGAGTTAAAAAAGCAACATTTTGAGCAAAAAGCTGAGGACGTTTTTGTAAGACTACATCTGGATTCACAAGGATGATCAAAGCAGATGGAGTGCATTAACTGTCCTTTACCTCGTCCTGGGTCGACATTTAATGTTGATGATCGCGTCATATGCATCTGCTTACATATCCGAAACTGCTCCCTATTCACTATATCCGGTGTCGGCTATTTTGTATCGGTGCCCGAATTCTGAGTTAACAGCTGTGTCCGAAACCGCTCCCTATCCACTATATAGTGCACTATATCGGCCATTTTGTAGTGCTGTCCGAATTCTGAGTGAACGACTGCATTCCCTACATTCGTTCACTACTTTTACCCACAATCCTCTCTGATTTTGAGTGTACATTCGATGTACGCTCGTTAAAGCGCCGTTACCCAAAATCCAACGCGATAAGACGATCGAGCGCGAAAGAAAAATAAATATGGCGGACGACAATACGGGAAGCGGCAACTTCTACAAATGTAAGTGTCATTTTTTATTAATTAGAACATCTTTGTAAAGATATTTTGAAGCGAAATGATACATAATATATATACTTATTATCATACGATAATTTGGTGGATTTTTCTCATATGTTAGTGAACTGTTGTATTTATTTAATATTATATTTTTATAATCAAATGTGACAGTGTAGTGTTTTTGTTCTGTTATTTTTAAATATAAATTTACTAAATAGCATGACACAGGTGTTTTTATTCTCAATAAACATGACAAATAAACAGTAATATACAATTCATGAAGCTAAACAGGACATATTACAGATGGGTGTAGGAAATGTTAATGACGAAATGCTATTAACGTCAGCGTCCAAATTCGCTCACTCATTTTCATTGCTGATATAGTGCGCTCAACTGCCGTGCACTATATAGGGGTTAGTGAACGAGTGAACGAGTGGGCGGTTTCGGACACAGCTAACGACTTCATTCCCTACATTCGTTCACTACTTTATACCTACAATTCTCTCTGATTTCAGGCGTACATTCGATGTACTGAAGCACTATTTCCCAAAATCCAATGCGGCGAGGACTGAGAGCGCGAATTGCGAGCGAGTGTAATCCAGAGGTTATTTTACAGCTTTATTTTTTTCTGCTTTAACATTTGTTTCATGTTAGTTCTATTGTTTTACCTCTTTTTATTAATCATTACTGGAATAAAACCTACTAAAATATAGAGACATTATTATATAGATTAATTTTTAAAAAATGTGACTATAAGGTAAAAATATGTATATTATTGTTTTATCATTAAAATATATTATGTAGGCATTAACAAGGTGTTTTAGTCATTTGTGGCATTGTTGTTAAAGGTGCAATATGTAAAGTTTTTGGCCGCTAGAGGGCGACATTCAAAACAACAACAACTGTCGTCTTCAACTCCACCGCTGATTTAAATCAGATGGGCATCAGAAATCATGTTCATGGATGAGGTGAAGTAGTAGTTTATAAATGTTGCGCTTGATGACATGATTTTATTTCATTATTTAGCCGCAATGATTAACACTAAACTGGTTGTCACAGATGTTTCTGCATTAGTCCAATTCATTGGTATGATAACGCTGCGCAATCATAGTAAAAGTACAGTTGAACGTCCCACATCATTTGCAAAAAGGCTGATCAATATTTATGTATAACACTGTATTAATTTCCATTGTTCATCAGGTCGGGTGAAGTGTACGGCGATGTCAACAAACTAATCACAAACCAAATGCAATAACGCTGTCTTTAATAAACATTACCGTACAGAATCAACTCAAACGCAGTTTTGGCGTTTGACACATGTGATGTGGTGACAGTATTTCACTAAAACAAAATCACAGCCAACAGTTCATAACATGCCTTGAAGTGTTCGTAGTGAACGTTACCTCAGCTTTTTCACATCATATGCATAGACAAGAAGACATTCAAACAATAAGACGAACACTGTTGATCGATTTAATATTCACAAGTTTTCTGTCAGTAAAGGAATCAATAGTTCCTCACCTGTCTATTAAAACACAAGATCGCGTCTCTGTCTAGTTGAAGTTTGTCGCGCTGTTCTCTCGGTTTAGGAACGGCGAAACCGATGTTGATCTTCGTTTTTTTTGGGTCATTTGGTTGACGTTTATGTTCATGGGACTCGTCTTTCTTGACAGAATCAGCTACAAATGATGTTTAATTAACAAAGTTCGGGAGGAACAGGTGCAGATAATTAACCTTATTAGCACAAGTAGAGAGCATTCAGTTAATCAGCTCAATCAATGACAGGAGGTATAAATACAGCAGACTTACCTCTGTTCGTCTGGGAGTTTACCAGCATCCCTCGTCCACCCCATCTTCTCACTTCTAGTTCGATTTATTTATATCTCAGCCAGGTGGGGGAGTACGCTGGGTTCGGGCCAAAATTCCAAGCTCGGATCCCTCCCTCTCCCCCTGGACAGCACGCCAAATACGCTTAAACCTTTTCTCTACTTAATTATATGTAAATGTGAAGAAAAACTGTGTTGCTTGATAGACGCTACAACTACTATTTCTGCATTTGCAGGGCTGGGTGAGTTACTTTTAAAATGTATTTCACTACAGATTACAAAATACATTCTTTTAAAAGTAATTAGTAACGTATTTTGTTACATTACTCAAGTTTAGTAACTTAATCTAAATACTCTAGAATACTTTGGAATACTAATAATTATGTAGCACTCACAAATAAGGTAATAAATTCCTTTTTTGTCAGAATTGCATGATAGTTGCAATTGTTATAAAGTTATAAAGTCAGAATTATGAGATATAAACTCGCAATATTGAGAAAAGTCAGACTTATCAGATATAAACTCACAATATTGAGAAAAGTCAGACTTATGAGATATAAACTTCATGTTGTTGATAACAAAGAATGGAATATTTATATGTATTTTTTATATAAATATGGTACAAGATATCAAATAAATGTGATGAATATGTTCATGGTTAAATTTAAAGCAATCAAAAAGTAGTCCACTTATATTAACTAAAATATAGATTACACAACTAACGGACTACAATGTATACGTGATCTACCCAGCACTGTACAGTTGATTACATGTAGAAAACTAAATAAAGCTACAATCTACATTATCACACACGAAGGGAAATCTGCAAATGCATAATGGATTGGGAAAGTATTTTGGTTGTTTCTTTTGATATTGGACTCAAAGTCCCTCCAGTGGGAGTCATTCTTTATATCAGTGTCACTGTTTCTGAACTCCCTGAAAAGCCTCCACTGTAGTTTTGAGTTTTCTTCTGGGAACAAACACGCCACAATATTCCTCATTTAAATAATTTCCTCCCCATACTCAGAATAAAGGGGCGGGGCCTGGTTGTGTTAGTAATGTCTTGAAACTGGTGGATATGGTAAGGGGCGGGACATTTCCCAAACACCAATCACAACACACTGCTCCAGCCAACCAATCAGAGCACATTGTGCTTTTCAGAAGGAGGAGTTTCATGGATTCAAGAACAAAACAGAGCAGTACTGACAGACTGGGAAGAGAGGTGCTGCAACAATGACAAATATGTAAAAAATAAATAATGAACCTTCAAGCATGAACACCTGTTCTAGTAGAGCCCAAAAACAACATCAACATCTTTTTAAAAGGGCATGATATGGTCTCTTTTAAATCAAGAATTACTACAATCAACACCTAGTGTTTGTAATGATGGTAAACAGATTTAGAAAACCCCAAATATGGCAGTAACATAATTGTATACATTTACTTGTCCACTCCAGACTATAAAGTCTTTTTGTTTTCTCTGAAAGCAAACAGATAAATGTGGTCACATTTAGGAAATGAGGTTTGCTTCTGAAAGCCATACATTGCTCTAAACGGCCCTAATGCTGCTGTGTTTCTACACTGAGGCCAACTGATTCAATTAGGGGGCAGCAGAGATACATGCCAAGTTACACATTCAGTGATGAATATGTGCTTTCAGTGCATATGAATATTCATTTCAGCCCCCTGGGTTTGCATTCACTCAGATATAAGCGCTAAGGCAATAAATGCCATTAAGAGGAGCCTCTGTTGTTTGGCTGTATTTACAAGAGTGAAAGTAGCTCGAGGATAAAGACTCCAGCCATTTATCATACTTTGTCAATGTAAATCAAGGTTTTGGGGCAGTGTCCAGTGGTGTTCCCACAGGAGGATGAATGCCAGCCTTTCTTTCAGTGAGTCGAAACCTCGGGGCAGCAGTGCCGTTCACGTTGAATCCAGCCAACGCAACACACTCGCAGACAACATGAATCAACCTTCAAACCCAGCCTCATGAAAAATATGTGCTTGTTATGACATTTTTTGGCAAGTGAAAGGGCCAGTGAGTGGCGCTAAAAAGCACATTCAATTTTACACATAAACACATAAACAAGACGATGCCAACATTTTATGATGGTTCATGCATGTATAGCGGCGGTTGGAGCTACAACGTTAACGCCCTATCGCATTTGAAAATAACCTCCCATACACTAAACCCTAGTGTTAACAAAAGCAAACCTGAGATAAAAACACAACCGTGCCGTTTTAGCTGCTTCTACAAGTCTTTTAGATCTTTTATCAAACCATGTTTCACTGGACTCGTACCCGGACGCTCCAATGCAAGAATGGTAAAAGTGTTTTGAGGTCATAATTTTGTGCGAGGAACCGTGTGAAAATAAGTGTTTATTTCAGCTGGAAACTGCAGTGATTTGTATGTACAGTTGAGATTAAAAAATTAGCGAACAATTTAACAATTTCCTTTGTTTTCTAATAAACAGTGATCAAAACCGGAGAATAACCATCGTAGCACAAAATAATATTACAACTAACATTTTTGAGGGACGTGCAGAAGCCCTTCAGCACATCTGCGGCCGCGGGACATCACTAGTTACTCTTCTCTGGCCAGATCTTAGTCCACTCTTCTTCCAGTCCCTTCCAATGTCGCCAATGATTTTCCAAATATTTTCAATCAGGTTTAGATTAGGACTTTGGGCGGGCCATTTCACTATTTCAAATGGTCTTCAGTTCAAGTAACTGCCATACCAGTAATGATGTTTTATTAACAAAGTTCGGGAGGAGCACGTTCAAATGATCTAACTAATCATCACATCACTCCAACCTGCAGTCATTAATCTGCAATCAACATGTGATGCCCAATCAGCATGAGATCTATATATATGGACGCAGTCGACTCACCTACGCTTTTGGACAGTTTCAGCATCCCTCCACCCCCCCATCTCCTCAGACTTGCCTGGTTACTTCCTAAACCAGAATACGGGGGGAGTACTCTGGGCTCGGGCCAAATACAGAGCTCCGAGCCCTCTCCTCGGACAGCACGCCAAATATACATACTAATTACTCTATCTGATTATTTGTAAGTGTGAACTCATGAATTGCGGTGTGGGAGATGCTTACAGGGAAGGAACCGCATGTTGTCGAAAGATAAACATTTGCATTCACCCTGCCATGTAGCTGTGTAAGAGGTCCAACTCATGCTGCAGAAAACATCCCCTAAACCACTGGCTCCCAAAATTTTTAGAGTGTCAAACACCTTGAGGCATTTCACATCCTTTTGCATACTCCATCTGTTCCACTGCAGTCTCACCATTTTATAAAATTCAATACAGAAATGCAGTGACGGTAAAAACAAACACTTTTAAATATTAAACTAAAACCACCAGCAGATGGCGGTATGTCACTGTCTCAATGAGTGAGTCTCGGGGCCTTATCATTTACCCGGTGCAATGCGACGCAAGTTTTTTTTCTAGTTTCAGCCCGACGCAGTTATCATTTTCACGTCCAGTGCCCCATTGTTTAAATAGCAAATGCAC
Source organism: Zacco platypus (assembly GCA_038088235.1). Classification (NCBI taxonomy): domain Eukaryota; kingdom Metazoa; phylum Chordata; class Actinopteri; order Cypriniformes; family Xenocyprididae; genus Zacco; species Zacco platypus. The sequence continues at coordinate 33,126,643 of CM076077.1, forward strand.
TCGCGCCCATCAGTTCACCCATGGGCTTGCTGGTCTGAAAACGAAGTGTGTTCAGGCGCATTGTTGGCGTGTTACTATTTTGAGGCAACTGAATTCACGAGTTCACACTTACAAATAATCAGATAGAGTAATTAGTATGCATATTTGGCGTGCTGTCCGAGGAGAGGGCTCAGAGCTCGGTATTTGGCCCGAGCCCAGAGTACTCCCCCTGTATTCTGGTTTAAGAAGTAACCAGACAAGTGTGAGGAGATGGGGGGAGGGATGGAGGGATGCTGAAACTGTCCAAAAGCGTAGGTGAGTCGACTGCGTCCATATATATGATATATATATATATCATGCTGATTGGGCGAACATGTTGATTGCTGATTAATGACTGCAGGTTGGAGTGATGTGATGATTAGTTAGATCATTTGAACGTGCTCCTCCCGAACTTTGTTAATAAAACATCATAACGACTGCGCCACTGACCAACAAAAACCTGCTCTAAAGTCAATGGTGTAGTATTTTTTTGTTATTTAAAGAGCGTGTTATTGGGATGCATCTATAGCCGGGTGCAGAACAGCACACAAATATTTCTAAAAAATTAAAAATAAAAGGATTCTTCTCTGGAGAAGTGTCTTTCCGCTTGCAAATTCCACCAAGTAAATAGCGAATCCGCCATTGTGCGAACGCAACTGGCTTTTCAAAGGAATGGGAGATGAGACTCTGATTAGTTTATTGCATGTTACTCCCAAAACACACTCATGACTCATTAAGAAACTAGGGACAACCCTTTTGGACCATGCGCCTGGCGGGCCGACCATTTTTTCCATCGTTAAACTCGCAAAAGAGGATTCGGACGCGCTCTAAGTGCACCATGAGCTTCAAAGCAGAATAGAGCAAACTATACTGACAATAAAAATGTATATCACTTAAAATGACCCTTTTGTTACCCAATGTCGCGTTTACGATCGTGTGGATGTTAGGAAATCTTTTTATTATTGCTTTTGAATATATTATCAACATGAAAAACTCACACAGGCTATGTTTTTGTATCAAAGAGAGTTTGAGTCTTAAAGCGACCTCTATGTACAGTCTGTGTATTTGTTCTTCATGCTAGTAAGTGCTAAATCCCCATTTTTACAAAGGATCATTGCCAAGAACGGCAGTGAAGCAGTCCTGTTTGCTAGCGCAGTCAGTTTTGACCGCAAAAAGATGAGAGAATTTGATTGGATGTCAAGTATTTACGCCATTTGGCTTGGTTTTAATGCTATTTTAAGGTTAAAAAACTCAACATTTTGTTCACATACCCCCTCTGTCACCTCGCGTGTCTCCTCACTGCCCCAAACCATGACACTTCCTCCTCCACCTTTCACTGATTTCTTTACACACTTTTGATGCCACACATCAAAAAAAAAAAAAACTTGTTCTCATCACTAAACTTTCTCTTTCAGACAACATACTCCTCAGCAAAGGTTCGCCAAGCATTTTGATTCTTTCTGGCGATGAGAGGCTTGGTCACTGCAGGGCTCTCAGTCCGAATTCTCCTGGCAAGGAGCACTGGCAAGCAATTCCAGCTGCAGCGCAGAACCAATTCCCCACTGAGAGTCTCCGCTTTATCTTTTCCTCCCCTGCATTTATCTTACCTGGACGACCAGCCTTTTGGGGGGACTTGAATGAATTAGCGTCATTGTAAAGCTGCGATATTCTTGATATTCACAGATTTTAAATGACCAATTTCTTCCAATGGCCCTTCGGCCTGGACAACTGGCTGTCGCAGGGTTTCAATCACCTTAGAGCAGCTTGCCATGTTGCAAATGATGGTTATCCTAACAGCAATGCAGTCAGTTAAATGAAGAAAATTAGCACCAGGTGTCAGATTAACACCAGTAACTGAGAGGTGTCTCTAATTTTGATCAGTGTTCTCTTTCAAATTTATTATTAATGTTTTTATATTGTGCTTCAGAATATATTTACCGGATTAAATATGCTGAAAAAACTTCTGTTAAGAAAACTTCAAACAGGACTAAGCAGTGATTTTGAAATGCAGGTTGTTCTCTAATGTTGATCTCTACAGTATAGGGATGTGAAATTTTTGCACATATTTTCCAATGATCTTTTGGTTGCAAAATTCACTCCATAATATTTCTTCTGACGTAACCAAGGCCGCACAGGCAGAGAAAAATCGTATCAAATATTAAAGGATTAGTTCACTTTCAAATGAAAATGAACCCAAGCTTCACTCACCTTCAAGAGTATTTGACTTTCTTCTTTCTGATGAACACAATCTGAGAAATATCCATAAATATCCTGACCGATCCGATCTTTATAATGGCAGTGAACAGGGGTCACCAGTATGAGCTGAAGAAAGCGTCTCCATCCACATCCATCCGTCATAAACGTACTCCACACGTACTCCTACGTACGGTGTACATTTTAGGACATGCTCAGAACTCGAAAACGAAAAGGCATCATGCCTCAGACTAAAAGTCATTGGACAAACCGGCATCGCGCCTCAGACCGAAAGGCTTCAGGTATCAGGAAAATGACGTCAGGTCTCGTACAATTAGACATTGGACAAAACAGGAAGCGAATTGCCCCGCCTCAATGTGACGTCACATGCACACAAAGTTGTGTAAAACACATCCAACTGAGATCATTTTGTAAATTTGTTTTATTTGCGTGTATAACACATTGCAACTAGCTTGCATTGCAAACAATCGTGAACACTTACAAAAATTAACAATGGTTTTATTACAGTAAAAGAATGATTTCTATTTGTATAACAATATTTTACAAATCCCATAGCAAAACCATGGTTAATCTGGAATAGCCTTCCTGATAATGTTAGGGGTTCAGACTCACTCACCCAGTTTAAATCTAGATTAAAGACACATCTCTTTAGCCAAGCATTCACATAAATGCATCTCATATCAGATCAATTGCTCATTATGACTATCTTTGCTTAAAGTTATGAACAGCAGCTACGCTAATTATTCTCCTTTTGCTTTTCTGTTTGACCTCGGGACACCGGATTCAGTCCGGATCCAGCCTCTTCAGAAGACCTCAGATGATCATCACCTGTGAAGAGACGGTTCCAGTTCCTGCGAGGACTTCAGAAGACGCAATCATCTGGATCAACATGCACATTGCCCAATTCTATATCCTAATTATTGTTAATGTAATTTATTTTCCGGGAGCTCTTTGCTTCCAACTTCAGTTAAACTGCTAACTCTGATTTTAAATTAATTAACTAAATTATGTTATTTGCTAACTGTATTCTTTAAATTGTAATGTTGACATCCGTTCTCTGTAAAGCTGCTTTGAAACGATATGTATCGTGAAAAGCGCTATACAAATAAATTTGAATTGAATTGAATTGAATTAATTTATGGTGACCATGGTTAACTACAATAACCATGATTTTTTGTTTTATTTGTAGTTTAAAAGCATTGTAATAATCACAGCTGCTTTGTGTACCAAGGAAACGGCTTTATCCTACTGTCAGAGAATCGATTGCATTTTAATTCAGTTAAGTACTGTTTTTATGCAGACCAATGTGCAAATCGTTATGTTCTTTTCTGTATAGAACCTAACCAGTGTAATATTTAATTAAAACGGTAAGAATAAAATGCTGCCTGTGTAAAACTATGGTATTGTATGAAGCTGCCAGGAAGTTTCTAAGGTGCTCCAGTTAGTTGTTAGCATGTTGTTAAGCAGCATGTTTTGGGTGGTTGCTCACATGGGGGGTGTTCCACAAAGCAAGGTTAACTTACCATCACACATATCCTGAACTCTCGGTTGATTAACCCAAACCTTGCTTACTCGAGGTATGCTGGTTCCAGAAACGCATCAGGGAGTAAGTTCAGCCAATCCAGAGTTTGTTCCCGGTTAACACACGAGACATTCTCAACCGAGTGACGAATCCATGATTCACCATGGACACAGCGCCAAGAAAAAGAGCGCTACTTCCTTCTTCTTCTTTTGTTTAATGGCGATTTACATAACCTACTCAGTGCACATCGCCACCATCGCCTGGTTGTGTAATCTTTTCATTTTAATAAGTAATCTTTACATGTGTGAGATAACAATAACATAAATACATATTAGTAATAGAATTGAATAAACATTTAAGCATTAATACTTTATAATAGTGCTTTATGATTATATATATAACTAACTATATAACAAATGCTTGCTTAAGAGGTATTCAGATGCATGTTATATAATTAATATCGTTATACTAATGTTACTAAATTTGTTATATAGTTACAGTTATATATACACTACATATATATATATATATATATATATATATATATATATATATATATATATATATATATATATATTAGTTACTAAAATTGTCACTACACATTATTTTTGTCAGGCATTGCCCGACTCGGAGACAGAGAGTAAACAGATAGTTATTGCCCCAGAGGTGAACACCAACAAAGCAGGTGAGTGATGGAGAAGTCGGATTGATATGGATCAGTCTGTTCTTTCTTTACCAGGGTGCAGGAGTAAATTAGATGACTGAAGAGTGACGGAGGAGGGATGAGTAGACAGGTGAGTAAAATCCTCTAGATCAGGGGTGTCCAATCCGACTCCTTGAAAGCTGCAGACTTCAGTTCCAGCCCTGCTCCACACTTGCCTGTAACGCCGTGATTAGCTGGGTCAGGTGTGTTTTTTTATCAGGGTTGGAGCTGAACTCTGCAGGCCGAATCTCTCCAGGAGCAGGGTTGTAGATCCCTGGTTTTCAACCTTTTAGGACACACGCCCCCTCTATGTTTATCTAATTTCACTCGCACCCTGCCTAACCCACACCCAACGCCCAACGCGAACATCATTCATATATTACAAGACGTGTTTGAACATCATTGTTGTAGACAGGGCATGTTACTTTTAAAATGTATTTCACTACAGGTTACAAAATACATGCTTTAAAAGTCATTTGTAACGTATTTCGTTACATTACTCAAGTTTAGTAACTTAATCTAAATACTTTAGAATACTTTGGAATACTAATAAGTGTGGAACAAACACAAAAAAGGAAATTGCGTGTTTTTATTCTCACAATTCTGACTTTTTCCCTCAGAATTGTGTGATATAAAGTTGCAATTGTGAGTTATAAAGTCAGAATTATGAGATATAAACTGACAATATTGAGAAAAGTCAGAATTATGAGATATAAACTCACAATATTGAGAAAAGTCAGAATTATGAGATATAAACTCGCAATATTGAGAAAAGTCAGAATTATGAGATATAAACTCACACTAAAAAGTGAAAAAAAGTTAGTATTGCAAGTTTATATCTCCCAATTCTGACTTTATAACTTGCAATTGTGAGTAAAATTCTGAGAAAAAGAAGTCAGAATTGTGAAATGCAAACTCACAATTGTCAGGGAAAAAAACAAATTGTGAGAAAAAGTTGCAGTGACGAGTGAATTATAAAATGACTCACAAAACATGAAAACAGTCGTGGATCATCAGGTCATGACAGGACAGTTCAGTTTTTTTTATAAATTCAGTCATTTTGTCTTGTTCAGGACAGAACTAAATAAAAATAACAACATTTTTATGATCCTCTTAAAAGTATTAAAATGTTGATGAAACTTAACTCCTCTTTTTCAGACAGTCAGAGTCAGAGAATCACCAATCGCTGTTTAAATGACATTAAAACTCAAAGTAATCACTTTGGTAATCTAAAACACTTTTCAGATGTAACTGTAATCTGATTACCACCCATTTAAAATGTAACTGTAATGAAATACACTTACTCACATTTTGTATTTTAAATTCGTAACTAAGTTACTTGTATTTCGTTACTCCCCAACCCTGGTTATATATTACTTAATATGCTGCATATAGTGTACAAACCGTATATCTACAATGGACGTGACCATTGTCGCGTTGTGCCTTTCCGGGCTTGAGGGACCATTCACACAGAACACGTTTTTCCATTCCAATGGGCTTCTGTTCCATTGTCTGTTCCATTGCGCTCACGTCTTGCGTCTTTTGCAAAGTCTCGCGCACGATTTAAAATCAGTTTAACTTTAAAAAAAACATTTTTTTCCCCATTCCACTGCGTTTCAAAGCTAAAATGTGTTCTGTGTTTATGAGGATGTCTACACTGGACGCAACAAAGTGGCCATTGCAAATCCATTTGTTTTTGTGTCAAATGTAACGCCGGCGCTTTGGAGTCTGTCAGAAATAGAAAGAGGCATCAGTTTACTGTCGGTAATTGTCCGACAAGCCATGCGCTCTCATGCCACACATCATGTATCGCAGAGCAAAGAAGACACTGACAACACGTCGACATATGAAAATATGACATATGACATATGAAACAGTTTCATATTTAAAATATTGTAATTTTTTCTTTAATGTGTCATGACAGATCGCTAAAGCTCCTCCTCCTGAGCTTGTTTTTCATTCAGTTTTTATCATCTCTGGTGTTCTTTATTTTCGCAAGCCACAAGTCCATTTTGTGTTTAGTTGTTTTTGCTCAAATTCAGCTGCGCCAAAACCTGCTGGAAGCAGCCAACGATTAGCAGGAGGAATAGTCAAATTCCTCCTCTAGTGGATGACTAAAGATTGGCTAGTAAAATCTCACATTTACAGCTGTTTGACTCGAGTGTATGCCTCTGAATTAACAGCGCGCCCCACAGGTTTATAGCTCTAGAGGACAGTATAACTGGAGATCGCTGGAGGTATCGCTCCGCTGGGAGAATCACAAGGAGGTTTCTCAGGTAAGCAGAGCTGAAACCACATTGACAAATAGACTGTGTTCACACTGTCAGAACAAATCCAGTTATTTGTGTATCCCATTGGAATAATATCTAAATTCAACGTTTCCATTATATTGCAATTTTCTGCTCGGCCCGCACTTTACAACAGAGAAAGTGACGTAAACCACACAAAATCTGATCGGAAACGGATTTTCGATTTGAACACGATTTAAAACCACATATGAATGTAGCTCAAAATTTGTTATTTTCTGTTTTTTTTTAGATTCAGTACATCCAACATGATCAATAAACTTTAACCATATTATTAAGATATTACAGAGTTAGTAAAAGTAATGAATTACATCATTGTGTTAATTCCTACAAAGTAACTAATTATATTACTCTGTTCCTTTTTATATGAAGTAATGCATTACGTTCCTTTTTTAAAAAAATGAAACAAATGTTTATCTAAAGTCATTTTTCCTTTGTTGATTTGAATAACGAAGGTCAGCAGCAAAAACATTGCTTAATAAACATTGAGATTAAATACATATTTATATTCATAAATACAAGTGTATTTGTAGTTTAACATATTTAATCCTTGCAGGTTTGCTTAATATTCTCACTGTTTATATTCATAAGAAAACAAGAAGAAAACAAAGTAGCTTAATTTATTTATTTGAAAAAGTAACTCGGATATTTTCTTGTCAATTTGTAAGTAATGCGTTACTTTACTAGTTACTTAAAGTAATCCGATTACTTTTGGGGTAGTCGTGGCCTAATGGCGAGGGAGTCGGGCTTGTAACCTGAAGGTTGTTGGTTCGATTCCCACGTCGGCATGAATTGAAAGTGGGGATTGTGAATAAACAGCACTCTCTCCACCTTCGATATCATGACTAAAGTGACCTTGAGCAAGGCATGAAACCCATAATTGCTCCCCTTGTAAGTCGCTTTGGATAAAAGTGGAAGTGAAGTGTGAGAGAGAGAGATCGGAAAGCCCCACAATTCATCTAGTAACACTAGCCATGGTTAGCAAACGGCTATTTTTAAAAAAAATTCATATGGCAATCCAAACTCAAAGAAACTGTCACGTGTAAGAATAATTTCTTTAATCTCCAGTAGATTTGATTGTTGGCCTCTGAAGTATTAATTAGCTTGTGATGGACATTAATTTTCAGGCTGGTAGCATTTTAATTACAAATAAAGGAAGGTAAGCACCAGGGCCTGTTGAGTATGTTTAATATACTTTCCCAGCAGTGTGCTTCAGCTGTCAGTCGGGGAGGGACGGGTCAACCCGCAAATCAACCCCGTTTGACCTGCAATTTGCACCAGAGGAGATCGGCAGCAATAAAAGCTAGCAAAGTCACAATTCTCTGACGCTCGCTCTTTATTAGTCAGCCTTTATTGCTGGGGAGAGCCGGCTTTGTTAAGGAGGTTTTCTGTTTCTCATTGTAAACCGGCCTCCTGCGGGGATCAGTAAACGTGCCACCCTCCTCTGTCTGTTAAAAGAGACGGATGTAAAGAGCGTGGAGCTCACATCACCAGGCTCAGGGACTACAATGAGCGAGACAAACTTGAAAGTGCTGATATACTTCAGTAACCTCTAACTAGCTCTGGTCTGTCAGTCAAATCCAACAGACATAATTACAGACAGTTGCTGAGGTGCCACAGCGGCATGCTTTATAATTAATCAATAGCTGACGTGCATTTGAATTCGGTCTGTTCTTTATGGGGTTTAAATTAGTGTATGATCACTGTATAAAATTGGAGAGAATGGGTAAACCCATGTGGAAAAGGAAGTGTGAGTAATTGTATTGAATGTGCACTTTGTAGTGTACTTCAATCTGTTCTTGCAGATAATACAATATTAATACAAACAAAACGGCCACTTAAGTGTATTTAATATCAAATTTACTTATTTTGGTGTTGACTAACATATTAAAGCACTAGATTATGATTATAACTGCAGTGTCATTTTATATTACATTTAAAGTTAATATAAAAGCTAAATTGATAAACCCCGCCCCCGAGAATACACAACAAAGGGGGCGGGGCCATGTTGGGCTGCTTTAGAGAAGAGGAAGAGTTGTTGTAGTCGAGTGTTGTTGATGCCGTCATTTTACGCCGGACTGCTTCACAAACAAGGGTCGATTCAAGGAAAAAAGATGAACATGACGACACATGCTAGTGATGAGTTGATCAACTCCACAGCAACTACATCAATTTATCCACTAACCGTTCAGAAACGTCTAAAAGTTGAACTTCTTCCTGAGTCTCTCCATCAGTGTCGACTCCGGTTTGAACAATGTAAGGATGAAAGATTTCATCATTTTGGCTGTGTGAGATTCTCCAGCTTTGTTGTTGTTGCGTGAGCTGTTGAAGCTCTTCTGGAAAGGGGGCCGGGAGCAGCAGCTCATTAGCATCGCTCACTCCCAAAATTTTACCCTGGCCATGTGATGCATCATATTTTTGTAATTGGGCCTCAATTAAAAGCTAGAGAGACATGCAAGTAAATGCATATACTTATAAAATATTAGAATAAAACAATAGATAAAATATATACAGATAACGTACTAAAAGCTCTGGATAAAATGTTTTAAATAAAATAATAAGGCTGATGAAAAGCCATCATTGGTTTTTGCTCTGTATGTTGGATTTAATTGCCGTGCCTGCTTTGGTTCCAGCTGGGAATGTTGTGGATCACGACTGCTCAATATCAATGATTACCTGAAATCCATGCGGCCATTAGCTGCCTGCCGGAGCCTTGGGAGTCTGTAGACTCCTCTCAGCTCTGTTCTGTTGTGTCATTTCTCTACAATAGTGTTTTGCATAAAAGCTAAACATTAATGAAATCATTACAATGCAAAATTAAAATAATTTAAAATTAGGGCTGTCAAGCAATTATTTAAAAAAAAAAAAGATACATGAAAAAGATACATTACCTCCAAAAGATAAAGTCATTGTTGTGTTAAATTCGAAAAGCATGATATATACATTACAAAAAGTAGCTTTAGAAAGAATTATTAATATTGATTCAACATAGAATAAATTATAAAATAAATAATGACATATTTTTTTTTATTTCTGGGTGAACTATACCTTTAATTGTTTTTTTTATTTATATGTAAATATGATTTTTTTAAAATGCACAATAATTTATTGCCACTAGAGGTCACCTATTTAAAACAAAGGCGTAGCTTGATGACGCCGAGATTGAGCGTGGAATCATGGGAGATGTCTTCACGTCTATAGCAGAACTATACGTCTATTGCTCAGTTAGTGCGGTTCGTTTGAACATATGTGAACGCTGCCATCTGAACCCTGGTGCGGACCAAACAAGCGGGTCGAGACCGCTAAAAAGATGGGTCTCGGTCCACTTCCGAATGAACTCTGGTGTGGTTCGATTGATATATGAACGCAACACTGACCAAAGACATGTAAACGAACCAAAAACAGGACGTGATGTCACAAGATGAGACGCTACAAGTCAGCTGATTTGACGACGAGGGAAGATCGGAGTATCCAAAATGAGTCGAGGGCAAACGTGGAGCAACGAGGAGGTGAAGTTTCTGTTTCTGCACACAACGGAGGAAATCCTGCTGCTGTTTTGAATGTTTTGAACATTTTATGAGCTCTTCGTGAGTTCTCAGCTGGTAAAAATAAAGCATATGTACACGCATAAAATGATGGCGTTTAATCCAGAACACAGCGTTGTTTTGAATGTTCGTAATCGAGCTCCGTCGCAAAATATACGTCATAAACGCCGACCAATCAGGTCGTGACCGTATCCCTATGCCTTTGGTTCTGTAACTTTAGGTTCGCTGTTAAAAATGCCAGTGTGAACGCTAAGCGGACCAGGACTATATGTTTTGTTTTGTTTTGTTTTTTGGCCAAACGAACCAAACGAACTACAAGTGTGAACGAACCCTAAGTCACTGAGTCATTCATTCATTCGATTCGTTCATACAGGGGCATTTTTGCACTGATATCTTGAATTTTACGGTCATTATAACTGCATGCTATAGGCTCCATCAAGCAGCGAGTTGTTGCCCTGCTTCATGTTCGTCACCGATCAATTGTATGAAATGTCAGATGATCTGTAGGTCTGGGGCGGATGCATTAAATGTTAACAATTTTAACGTGTTATTCTTTCCCCATTGCTAATTAATTAAAGCCCTATTTAAAATACAAGCAATCCACACAAAACATATTATAAAAAAATATTTGTTTTCCTGCATCTCTTGTGATCATCAACCAACATCAAATAACCATGAATGTGAAAATATGTTGTTAAATATTAACTTAAAATCTCAGGGGGGTGCAAAAATCTTTAGAGAATCCCTGAACTAGTCCATTGGCTCTATGTGTTTTTTCAAAGAGAAATAAAAACCATGGGATCAATAGGGTTAAATCTATTCAAAGGTCTCGGCCTGCAGGTCAAACGACCGCTCTTTATTTGTTCTGAAGGTCTTGATGGGCCTGGCGAAGTGGGGTACCACAAATCAAACAATCCACTTGATTGTATCCTTACTGGGAATTGATTTCCAACTCGCACGTCACAGCCCTCCGCTGATTAAAGCTTAAAATCCTCCCTCCTCTCAGAGAGGAAGGTAACTACAGTGAAATCTTGGGAATGAAGCGCTCGCTTGCTACAGATGAAACAGAATTCTTAACCTGAAATGTAAACTTTCGCTTGTCGCTAAAATGATGTGGCGTGACATGACAGGATGTCAAATATCTCTGTCCAACCTCTCCGAATCTTGGAGCGCGGCTGTGAAATGCTGCCGAGTCATTTTAAATGCACTCAGGTTGTTGTTGTTTTGTTTTGTTTTAAAATGAATCATCAGTTGCAGTCTTAACATGAAGAATTATGATTTGAGCTAACAGGGAGCTAATTTTGGCACATTCTGTAAAGGTTCTCTCAAAGTTTTGAACAAACACAAACATTAATAGAATGTTTATTGAAAGTCATTTGGTCTTTAACTCTTTCCCTGCCAACATTTATATATATATATATATATATATACAACAACAAAAATGCACAAATGCATTCTTTTTTTAACAGCACTTGAATGTTTAAAGTTAGCTTAGTTTCATAAAAAAGCAACATTTTTAACTAAATGACGTTCATAAGCAATGGTTTTATCGCTTGTTTCTGCTGCTTCGCTTGTGTTTTGATTAGTAGATTTTCTACTCTTTTAGATGATTCGTAACAGCGCCCCCTAGTATAACAGTGAAAACACGGAAAGCTGGAAAATTGGCGGGGAAAGAACAAAACTTTAACACAAAAACACTATTCATTGTTCACGTTTTTTTTTTTTCAGAATGTTTTAGTTGGAAGTTCGTCTAACGTTTTTTAAATGGAAAATTATACCATGGAATGTTCCATTAACAAAGTAACATAAAGTAAATAAATAAAAATGCATGTTTTGAACGTTCAGAGAATATTCTGAAATGATGCTTTAACTTAATGGGAATTTTAGCGAAAGGTCACTTTTTTGTCTCAATTTTACTAGAACTTTTAATACTAAATAAAACACTCGCTTTCCACACAAATATTACGCGGCAAAACTCTTTTCAACACTGATAATAAGAATGACAGTTAGACTGGAGTGATGTTGCTGGAAATTCAGCTTTGATCACAGGAATAAAATACAGTTTATTATATATTCACACAGAAATCAGCTGTTTTAAATTGCAAGAATATTTCTCAGTTTTACTGCTTTAATTAATTAAATGTAGCCTTGATGAACAGAAGAGAACAAAGTTTTGACCTGTAGTGTATAAGAAAATAGTTGACATGCAGTATGAATATAAAGCTCAGATTGACTTTGGCAATTTTGAACTTCATTTGAGATGTTATTTAGATCTCTATCTCCAGAGACCTTTTTCGTAGGCGAGAATTTGAAGTCACAAATTTGCTCTCAATTTAATCACACTGTTGTCTAGAAGGAACAATTGATTCATTAATGAGATCTCGTTTGTGAGTTTTTTTCTTGCCAACTATTCTTTCTAGTAATTAATCTGCATTCCAATTACAAAAACGTACATCAACAAAAATGATTTGTGGCTTTGTGTGTCCAATTCCATTGGCAACAACTCAATTATCTGTTTTCCATTTAGGCATCAAGAAATATAGATCAAACAGCAGTAGATGTGAGAGAAAACAAGGCTTTTCATCCGCTCTCCAGGATTGCTGGTGGGTTTCTCCCGCTGAGGTTCAGGCGGATTTGGGAAGTCAGTAGAGTCTAACTAATCAGGGGCTGCTTGGGGGAGCATTGAGACAGACATGTGGAGGGGAAATGTGACACCTGGAAATTACACAATGTAATGGAATCAGCCAAGTGGTAAATGTAGCTTTTAAACAGGTTTTGTGTTCTCCATTAACTGCACAGACAATGATTGGTTCTGACAGTGCAGAAAGTGCTGGTCAGCATGTTCGCTAACTCCTATCGCTCGCCCGAACTTCTCTGAGTTAGTGGGCTGCTGGGGCCCAGAGACAATTCACCTGGAGTAATGGGAGAGAAAATGTGAAGAGAGGCATCGGGTATGGTTAGATCAGATCACGGTTTGATTATAGTCAAATATTTATATTCAAATATATTTGATTATAGTTTGTTACGTTTATACACTTTCAAAAATAATGGGTTAAATATGGTCAAACCCAGAAATTGGGTTTGTTTGGGTTAAAATATTTACCCGCCCTACTGTGTAGTTTTATTTAACTCAATTATTGTGTAATAAATAAATACATAAATAAAAAAAAAAGATGGGTTAGTCCATTTTCAACCCAGCATTGTTTTTAGAGTGTGGGACACAAAATAAGAACGTTCACGCAGCTCTTTCCCATGCAGCAATTCAAATTGGCCATTGCTTTCAAGCTCTAAATTTGGTATCTTCGTAACTTGATGTGTCAGAATGCCATTTCTGAATCTGAACACAAACAAATAAGATTTAAGCGCTTCGGTTGAGAGGTGGATTATCAGTCAATAACTTAACTTTCAGACTGTCCTTCACACAAAGCTACCGTGCTACTGCTTCCACTATGGATGTGGATTGTTATTTAATGGTAAAGAGCAGTGTAAAAGGCCTTGAAAACCAGGGACATCGGGAAAATGTGCCTGCGGTGACATTTCTGCAAAATGATATTATTGTATGTTTCATGACATTTTCAAAGAGAAATGTCCAGTGAGTGGTGCTAAAAGCACGGTGAGTTTTCTCCATAACAGTTGAATGTGGGAACATTATATTACTTTAGCTGTTGTACGTATTATGCTGGTTTAGATGTTGGGTGTGTGGCGCTTAAAGGTTAATCGTGTTTGAAAACAGCGCAGCACTTACACTAAACGCTACCCTAAACCTACTCTCAGCCTCAGATGTCACACCCACGGACCGCTGGCTGAGGCATATGGTACACTTAACTGGAAACATTTCAGGACTTTTGAAGTTGTCATCTGATTGGTTAAGTTCTACAGCATGTCCTGGAGACGTTTGTTTTGCTTTCTGTAATGGTCCGTCTGGAAACAAAGATGCCACGATGCCAAACCCCCTCATGGAAAAAGAACTCGGTCATCTTTACAACTGAGCGCTTATCAGGAACAACTAAATGTTGGAGTATATAAAGTTCACTCTTTAAAATATGTCCAAGAGTTCTACCTGGTCTGTTATTGTAGAGACATCAACGTTACTTTCTTGCGTCCCTAAACATGATACATGTGATTGGTTTCTTTAAATGTCAGTCAGACAGCCTGTGGGCGGTCTTTGGTCAATGAAAACTGCTATGGAGTCCAGAACTTCTGCCGTCTGGCTATGCAAGTCTACTCTAAACATAACAGATAGTGAGAACAAAAGCAAGATTCAAACTATAGCGTTTTTCTCTGAGGCGTGATGAAGCATATACTCAAAAAAATCAAGAAAATTTAGATTGAGACAATAAGACTAAACGTGTTGAGCTATACTACAATAATTAGTTTTCTTTTTAGAAATGTATCAACAGATGTTCCCTTGTCTAATAAAACATGTAATATATATTAAAGCGTCTTTGGTGTTTCCATGGTTTATACAAAATAAAACCTGAAACTGAGGATAACGTGGATATGATGTCATTGACAGGCGACTCACTCACACGTGCCGGATCCTTGGTTAAAATAGCGATTTTCTCAAGAATTAACAAATAGTTGGAAACATCTGGGATATTGTAAGTACTGAACTGAACAAAATATATAACACTGACGCAGTGGTTTTTGAATATTTTACTGTAAAAATCTTACATATTCCCGCTTTAAACTCAGAAAAGACAAAAGAATTACAGAAAAACTGGATTAGTAATTATCTAGTGCAGTGGCTTCGATAAACTTAAACTTATACTGATATGTGGAATGAATTATGGCAAGAGGGAAAAAAAAAAATTGGCCGCATAATATCAGTTAATGCAAATGCCGTCAATAGTTTTTTTATCGACATTTAGAAAATATTGCAAACGTTTTGCCCGGCTACTGCTGTTCATTTCACCTTCAGCTGTATGAATTGTATGTACAGGAAGGTTTTCAAAAAAGTAGGTAGAGTCACACTTTTCCAGTGTCTGTGGGTTTGCGAATAAATTATGACTTAGTTTTGTGGTGAAGTACAAATGAAGTTTTGCCTCATCACATACGTACACTTTGTAAAGTTGATTCAACTTCTAAAATGACAGTGGCCTCTGGCAGTTATCAGTGGTACTGCATTAGAGACCAAATACATATGCAGTCGAACAGCAACCTTTATAACCCGACACCTCCGATATGCTTTGAATATGCACTGCAGGTTGATTTAATTTTCTTGGCATCGTGAAAACATGTGCTGCGGGAGGGAACCCTGGTTACTGGAGCCAATTCTGTGACAAGGATGAAGTGAGCTAAGGCCTTTCAAAGAGACATGCACAATCTCCATTGCAAATGAGCAAGGAAGCCAGTTGCAGCGGTTTGTGCATTTCAAACGAATAAATGACAAAAGCTTCTATTCTCACAGTCGCTGAATGCATGCGTTCGCTCTCTCAACTTTCTGCTTCCACTATATATCCGTTTCCCACATCAATAATCAGAGAAGTTTCTTTTAAAAACCCCATGATTTAAAGCATTTATTGTGTGTGATCCTCAATTTGCATTAGCTCAGTAATCCAAAGCATAAGAAGTTAAATCAGCCCAAGGGATGGTAATGTTAAAATTGTCATGATGGCAATTAGCTGCATTGCCCGAGGTACATTTGTAACTCGCTATTAACATAATGGACTAAAACTTTCATGGCATCGCAAAGCCCTACAAATCAGCATCGAGTCTCAAAGCGCTATCTAACTGAGCATGAAATTCAGACTGACAGTCAACGAGCACCTTTGCTGTTTTTAGCATCTAGGTCATCTCTTTAGCATTGGCACTCTGCATCGCTCTGTGTGGTTGCCCAGTCATCTGAAGGGCAAGATCAAATAAGTTCTTTGAGCGCGACTGAACCCTAACTGCATTGTCACGTGGATATTTAATGAAGCTTCGGCACATGGTGTGAGGAAACATCACTCTAGCAACTTCTACCCTGATATCACTGTAACGTCACTCTGATGCTGGATTCAATGCGTTCCATTACCTCATATTCGTCCAAATTCCCGCCATCAGTTTCCATGGACACTAATCTTCATCGCACCTGTTCGTCATTCATTTCATCACCATGTGTATTTAAGTTCATCACCTTCACATAGTGTTGGTCTGGTTTAGTGTTTGAGTTGCTACTACTTCCAGTTAGTTCCCTGTTGGATTGTTATTAAACTCTGCATTTGAACTTTATCCTGATCTGCCCATTTGCTGACAACAGGTCAGATAACATTCAAATCACTAACATATTTTGTGTTTTTAATGTAGATGTGGACAACATCCGGATTCAGGTCGCATTTAAATGGAAGAAAAACAGTGTTTTGAGAGATAATCAATGTAAATGTATATATTTCAGAAATAATCAATACATAATTCTCATAAATGGTGTCTAAGAAATAACGTTTTAGCGGGAAAATATATGAAAGAAAAAATATGTGAAAAATATACTCAAAGTTTTGATGAAAATAAGTCACATCCGGTTTGGCGGTAGCAAATCTAGTTCCAAAGTTCCAAAGTTTAAATTAGATAGGAAGTTCACGCTGCTTCCGTACGACTGTCCGATGGAAACGAATGACTTCTGGTCTGTAGTTTGTCATTTTTCGGTTTGTGTAAAGGCTGCTTTACAACAGGAAACTACAAAACTGAAAGCCATTTTGGCATGTAAACATCCAAAAGTTTTCTTAACAACAGCTTTTGATGACGCACATGAAAATTTGGCTGATCCTTGAGGCGGACAGCAACGCAAAGTTGATTCTGTACTAATTTGATTTTATTTATATATATATATATATATCACAGAGACAAACTCCGTGATTCCCTCCTCAGACCATCGGAGGGCGCCCTCACCCTCACACACACACTTACACCCACACTTCATTCACATTTCACTACATTTCCCACAAGCCCCGTACCTTGGTACTGATTGCTGCACCAGCTGCAACCTCTAGTGGCCTTATTTAACAGACTCTCAGCCTGACAGACTTTGCGAGGTCTTGTTTCCAGTTTGGTGCATTTCTGAGCGTTTATTCCTGTGTCTGCCTACCCGTTAATGAACTATTGGATTACTGTGTCTGACTCTTTGCTGCCTGCCCCATTTGTTTTGTTTGCCTGTTTATTGGACTTTATGATTGATATCTGCCTGACTTGACTTATGCCTGCTCAACGACTACGATTCAGCCTGTTCTCTGCCATTCCTGCCTGCCGGTATTTGACCCTTGCTTGTTTGACCATTCTGTTTATAAATAAAAGCCTGCTTATGGATCCCAATCCGAGCGATGAGTCATTACATTATATTGTTTATATTTTGAGACAAAGGTCTTGATGATTTTCAGTTTTGTTAAAGGTAATTAAAGCAACTGTTTTTCTACAACGGATGAATATGTAAAAGTATGCTATTTGGGGTAAATAGCGCCCCTGTTGTTGGGGGTAAATTAACACACAATAATTAACATGATGATAAACAACTGGCTAACTTTTCCATGTGTTGACATGACATGGTTGGATTCAGATGGAAAATGTCATATCAAGTTGGAAGCCCTTCTTAGAGATAATCACTCTTATAATGAAACCATTAAAAAGATATTAATCATATCAGGGTGATTTGATTTAAATCATTAGATTCTGACTTTTAGGCCTATTGTGCACATTAACAAATTGCTAAATAGGAAGTGCTTGGCAGGTTATCAAAACACACCAGCGACGGATTCTCCAAATGTGCAACAGATGGAATCAGGGCGGTGATGAACAAGAACAGTCTGTCCATCAATGGGTCCTTCCTACTCTGAGAATGTGTGTTCAACACTGAAACAGAACTGATGGAGAATTGAGATTGTTTTGTTATATAAATGTGCAATTTTTGGGAAAAAAAGTTCTATACAAATGTATTTATTCTTATCTCCTCCAAGATGGTCATTCTTGTGTTTTTAAAGCAACAAAATCTGGGACACCTGCATTAATTATTAATCAGCCCTTTATTTTCTCCTTCATGTGATTTGATTCTATTCTTTTTGAAGTGTCTAAGCTGGATGAGGTTGAATTATTAATAGACGAGAGCTTAATGCCCAATCACAGACTGATATTTGGACATTTCTGTCGATTGCTTGACTTCCAAAATCATCCACTAACAAACTAAAATGCTGTTATAATATTAAAAGAGTGTTTGGGGAACAGGGAGGGCCAGAGAAAGTCAACCAAAAAAGGATTCGGTGGAATAGATGTATCAGTTTAACCTCATCTGAGCTTTTGTTCTGTTTACACTTTCTTTGAATGGCTGTGGAACTACCGCTGGCAACCAGCTGAGACTGTTTACATCAGCAAGAAGCCTTTAACCTGAGAAATGACAGGCTCCATTGTCTATTGTCATTCATCTTTTAGTTGAAGCGAGCCCAGTAGCCTCAGCCGCGGTCGTGCCCTCGCCAGAGCCGTCGTACCCACGAGAAGGGCATCCGAATCCCAGCTGTTAGAAGGGCAGTGACCCTGGATGCGATCCCAAGCGCTGTCGTTGTCCACTTGTCATTTTAGAGGACCACAACACAACAAAAAGAGCTAATTAACATATTTTCATATTTTACAAGGTTCTGCACAGCAAAAACGAGGGAAACATTGTTGATTTTGAGGTGATATATAATCCATAAAACTGACCGTTAATAATAATAATAATAATAAAAAGCTAAAAATAGAAATCCATTGGTTGACTTCTGCAAAAGTAAGCATTTATTCTAATTTCTGAAGACCCAAACATAGAATTTTGTTACAGACGTCACATCTTTGAAAGATATTTAAGATATTTCACTAGATATCCTGGAGAAAAACTGTATTTTTTCAGAGTTGTGTCAGAGAAATATTTTATTTCAAGTCATACCATTAATTAAATACTTTTTTCCCCCCACACTGATGTATTGTTGTGATTTAATCACTGATCTGACCCACCTCGCTCCAACATAAAAACAAAACAAGCAGTGACTGATCGCTGTACATGTCAGTCAGACAAATCTTCCTGTCTAAGTGGGCGGTTCTTGGCCAGATAAGTTGTGGACCAGAGCTTATTTCATTTAGTCGGTGGTCTGACTATGTGAGACTGGCCCTCTCCTTCATCTCAATAAGAGTTATTCTGCTGCCACGGGACTCCTCGGAAGTGCACAATTTGAAATCTGCCATCTTTGCTTCTGGGCGCTCGGTTCTGCAGCCGTGTTATTTTTAGCAAATCACCTCTCTTGCTCTTTAATTCAAACTATTAACAAAAACTTAGTGAAATAAAAAATTGCTTTATTTTAGCCAATTTTGCTTGACTTATCAATAATGTTTAATTAAAAAAAATGCAATCTCAAAATAATCTTTACTGTGGTCTTGTGTAATTTGAATGAAAAAAATCAAGTTATTTTGCAGCAAGGGTTAGCCCTAACCCCTATAGACACTGAGGAACACAAGTCCCCCTAATAATTAGAAATGGCCAAATTGTCCCTTAATATTTGATATTCTTGATGGTGCTCTGCTGCACGGCTCCGTTTGATCTTAGGATGACAAAAGATTTTAAAAGTTACATTTAAAGGGGACATATTATGCCCCTGTACACAAGATGTTATATAAGTCTCTGGTGTCCCCAGAATGTGTCTGAAGTTTCAGCTCAAAATACCCCATAGATCATTTATTATAGCATGCCAAATTTGCCTCTATTTGGGTGTGAGCAAAAACACACCGTGTCATTTTAACTGCAAATGAGCTGCTGCTCCCAGCCCCCTTTCCAGAAAAGGCCGGACCTTTAACAGCTCACGCTTTGGTTGCTCAACAACAACAAGGCTGGAGAATCTCACTCAGACAAAATGAGGATTGTCAGTAAATGTTCAGCCTTACATTGTATAAGAGTCTTCCGAGACTCTTATGTACGTTGGTACATCAAATAACATGGATGTTATTGTTTTTTTGCGGCAGACATTGTATATCTCCAGTTGCTACAGCGAGGAAACAGAGACGGCAGACAGCTGCATCTCTCTCAGGGCGGTATCTATGCTAACACAGTAGATCTTCATGTGTCATGTGCAGGGCTTCCCTACTCTTATGCAAGAGTAGGGGGGAATCTGGAACAGCACGGGAAAGAGGCGGAGCTTAATGTCCCCAGAAGATGTGTGTGAAGTATAGATTGTAAAAAAAAATATGGACGTAGTGTCCGTAACGTCACCCGTAGGTTTCTGAAAAGCATTTTTGATTTACTATATATAATATAATGATTTCAAGAGCTCTTCATTGTTATGAAGAAACAGCGGAGTGATCCAAATGCAGCTTTATTAAAACAGGAGTAGCCAAACAGAAAATGGTCAAGGAACAGCAAACAGGTTTGGCAGAGGATTGGCAGAATCGTGATGGTTAATCAGGCAGAGATGTCAAGGCAGGCAGAAAGATAACAACAGTCCATTAATATAAAGCAGTAAATCCATAGAGCAATCAGAGAACAGTAAACAGACAGGGTCAAAAACAGGAAAGCACCACGGGAAATAATGTTAAACATCGGGAAATAACTAGACCTCGCAATGGTATGTATGTGCAGTGTGTTAATATAGTCCTGATAATGAGCTGCAGCTGGTGAGGTGATCAGTGATAGGTACGGGGCTTCTGGGAAATGTAGTTTGCATGAATGGAGTGAGTGAGAGTGTGGGTGTGAAGTGCATGGTCCAAGGTGAAGTGCCCTCTAATGGCTATAGCGGGTACTTCAGCTGACGATTCATAAACCCTTAGCTTTGAGCCTCCCCACCAGTCAACACAGTAACATTTGCTCATCCAATGGCACGAGTTATGGGTGGGGCTATCAGTTTCTCTGACCAATAGAAAATGGGGTGTTGTTATTTTTCCATTGTTTTTATTCCATTTAGTGTCACTAGAGGCACATAACTTGCAAATTAACTACAATTTCAGATAACATTTATAAATATGTCTGCCACACGCCTGTATCTCATTCGCCTTTGAGAAACGTAATTATCCTTTCTTCAAAAGTACTCCACTCTTTATTTATTTATTTGTCATATACCACCGTTTATTTTTTAGTGTCTGCATTTCTCTTTCATTTCAGAGGACGGCTGACAAAAGAACAGGTGTGTGCGTGTGTCTCTCCTCAGAACTGGTGACGGTTTATGTATCTTCCTCTCAGATGACTATGTGACTGGAAATTCTATTAAAGCAAACATTTAACCAGATTCAATCTTTAATGAGACCGTCTCTAATTTTATCACATTTCCTTTCTAAAGCATCGCTCCGACTCGCCCACGCTCGCCGAAGAGCTTCTCAGCGCCGGCCTCCCTTATCAGCAGAGACAGATGGGATTGTTGATAGTTGACAGACATGCTGATAGTTGGTCTCTCTCTTTTTTTTTTTTTTTTTAATCCAAAATCACTGAAAATGCACTGGGAATTCATACTGAGTGAATCTTCAAAGTGACTAAAAGGCCAGTTACACAAGCAGGCATTTTGAAGATAATATTCACGCCATTGAGTCTTTGGCTGCACATAAGGCACGAGCATAGCTTAATGTCTTCAATTAGTAGAAATATTTGTACATTTGCACATTGCATATATTGCCATTTTTATGTCAGCTACATTGAGAAGACAGACCTTTAAAGTCAGGTAGGTGTGTTATATAATGCATCAAGTGGTGTGGGAGGATTTCATCTGTTGTTTTCCGAGTGCTCAAATAGTGCTCATTATTTCTCACGGATTGTGATTGCTCATGGTGTTAACACTGAATCGCTCTGCTTTTGATTAGAGTTTGGCTGTTAATTTGGTAAAACCACTGTTCATGATATTGATATGATATACACTAATTACCTTTTCTGTTAGTAGTTGCTAGGGAGTTGCTATGCAGTTGCTAGGGTGCAATGGTTTCTGAGTGGTTTCAAGCATAGACATAATAAAACATAGATTCCCCATTGGCCTCTGGCTCGTACGTCAACGGCGCCGCCATATTGTGCAGGTCAACGTTCCCATAACCCTCATAACTGGAATTGAGAAAATGGCTGTTTCGTACACAAATCACCACACAATTCAATACAGGTCTCGGGGAATAACCTTTCACAGTTAAGGCTGAACATTTGTTTCTGGTTGTATTTGGTCATTATATAATTATGTTGATAGTAGTTGACCACCGGAGTCAGTCAGAAAATAGCTAGCGATGTCATAGTCATATTTATATGATTTATATTATAGTTTTAGCATATATTATCTTATTTTATGAACTAAATTTCCTGAAATTTAAATACGCATCTTTATTTTCTTAAAATCGACTTTTAAGACAAACTCGTTTCAGTTAGGTGACTGACATTGTGAATTACTGTAACGTGGCTAGCTGACGTTTCTCACACATTGAAGGTTTCCCAGAGACAAAGAGTTGAGGAGACGGTGGGAAGTAGCTGTAAGAAGACTTTTTTCCAGTGCGTTTTGACGATTTGCTTCATTTTCACAATGGTGGTCAATTCTAAACACAAGAAAAGCTAAAATGGGTTAAAAGATAGAAAATGCCTTTCCCACAATAATAAACCTTTCTTTCATTTCATGTGAAAATTTAAACTATCTCATTATGGGCGTCTTCACAATTCTTATCCAAGAATAAAGCAGCCAAATACAGGACAAGTCTGAGCTTTGACTATTAAAATAAATATTTTTTTAAAGTCTGCTATCGAGGTTTTAAGTAACTAGAGATGGAAATTTTCGTACACCACGTACTTCATAAAACATTGAAATTGGTTGATAAATGTAAAAGTTATTTTCGTTTTTATCCAAAAAACCGCAGCTCTCCAGTTTACTTGCATTTGTTTACAGTGCAGTCTTGCCCTCACCAATATGGCGGACGCGTTGACGTATCGCAGCAACGTTCCAAAGTGGCCAATGGGGCGTCTGTGTACTTTATTATGTCTATGGCAGTGGTTCTTAACCTGGGTTCGATCGAACCCCAGGGGTTCGGTGAGTCAGACACACACCCGACTCATATGATTCGTGATGACACGCCCCGCTTTTTCCTATTAAGAAGGGTTCGGTGAATGCGCATATGAAACTGGTGGGGTTCAGTACCTCTAACAAGGTTAAGAACCACTGGTCTATGGTTTCAAGTGCATTGTTTTGACTGTTTTGGGAGGTTTCTTATTGGTCCAAGTCAAAAGGGTCCACTCCAAAGTGATATTCTGGCCTCTAAATACAACCACGATTCTTCAATGTAGGCCTATGAGATTTGTATTCCACATTTTTAATGGCCATAGGGCATAGATCTGACTGCTTAAAAGACGTGCACCTCTCCTCAACAAGCCAGCATTCAAATTTGTAGCACAAATGGTGCAAATTACACACCAAAGTTGAATTCTTAGGTTAGAGGTTTAAATCCCAGAATCTAGTATGAGCAATAACAACAGTGATGCATACTTTGGCAAACACCACTAATAGGTGTAAATAAGCTGTTATGTTCATGACTTGAGGCAATGTGTTCTCACCGGGTCAGATGTCATTCAATATGTTTTTCCCCTCCAAATCAACAGCAGTACACTAATTACAGGAACAGAAGTATCTTTGGAGAGACCTGTGGATAAATATCCTCTTCAAGGTCAAAATAGTTATTAATCAGGAGGAGTGTTTCAGTAACTCTCATGGGCTCCAGCCTCGAACCTTTGACCCCCACATTAACAGATCAGATTCTTAATCGTCAGGCTGCCTTTCTACCGTCTAATCAAATGTTGATACCTGCCTTCAACTGCAATCTATGATATAACAATGCCATCCCTAAAATGTGGTGTGGTGTGGCTAAAGCTCGGTGTTGCTGGGTTTATTCCCACAACGAATGCCATTGTGCCCATTTAGACTAATCCCCGCCCAACAATCAGGCACTCACTGGACGTACACGGATCAACTTAAAGGGGTGGTTGATTATAATTTCACTTTTTTTGGCTTTAGTTAGTGTGTAATGTTGCTGTTTGAGCATAAACAACATCTGCAAAGTTACGACACTCAAAGTTCAATGCAAAGGGAGATATTTTCTTTTACAGAAATCGCTGTTTAAGGACTACAAAGAGCAGCTGGTAGGGACTACAACGAGTTTAAAATTTACATAAACCCCGCCCCCGAGAACATGCAACAAAGGGGGCGGGGCCATGTTGTGCTGCTTTAGAGAAGAGTAAGAGTTGTTGTAGTCGAGTGTTGTTGATGCCGTCATTTTACGCCGGACTGCTTCACAAACGAGGGTCGATTCAAGGAAAAAAGATGAACATGACGACACATGCTAGTGATGAGTTGATCAACTCCACAGCAACTACATCAATTTATCCACTAACCGTTCAGAAACGTCGGAAAAGTTGGAACTTCTTCCTGAGTCTCTCCTTCAGTGTCGACTCCGGTTTGAACAATGTAAGGATGAACACCGTCTGCGTGAGATTCTCCAGCTTTGTTGTTGTTGAGCTGTTAAAGCTCCGCCCTCTTCTGGAAAGGGGGCCGGGAGCAGCAGCTCATTTGCCTTTAAAGGGACACACACAATAACAGTGTGTTTTTGCTCAAACCCAAATAGGGGCAAATTCAAAAAAAGATGAACATGACGACACATGCTAGTGATGAGTTGATCAACTCCACAGCAACTACATCAATTTATCCACTAACCGTTCAGAAACTTGTAAAAGTTTTAACTTCTTCCTGAGTCTCTCCATCAGTGTCGACTCCGGTTTGAACAATGTAAGGATGAACACCGTCCTCATTTTGTCTGCGTGAGATTCTCCAGCTTTGTTGTTGTTTTTTGTTGTTCAGTTTTCACAGAAACAATAATGGTACAGTTTTCTAAAAGCATGCAGTTTGAGACCCCTTTTTAAAGTCCCTAAAAACACCATCGTCGTGTAAATTAAAGGCCAAAATCCACAAAGTTGTTTTTAGTTTCCTGTACTGATGAATTGTTCACCGTAAGACACGCAACATGCATTTATTGAGTTTTGAGCCAACTTTAAAACACGTTTAAAAGTTCTCAGAAATGTGTGCTCACATTGGTTTCACATGATTATGAAAAAATAGTGAAAAGTTCACTAAAAATGTCATGAAGGAAGTTTTCCAGTACATCTCGCATGTGCATTAATCTTAATCATTACTTTTTTCCCCACAAACGCAGAACTTTTATTGAACATTAACTTTACATTACTCAAGTGTATCATCTATGTAATAACTGCACTGTGGACGAAAGCGTCTGACTACACTTGATGTGATCACTTTAATATAAAATGTGCTTGTCATTTAAGTGTTATGTAATGTAACATTCAGTACTCACCTAAGGTTGAAACCCATCCATCACGAGTAAGTGTTAATGGAAATTATTCCACAAACTGTCTGGCAGCAAAATAAGATTAAATTATGAGACATTCTGCGTAGTGACCAGTGCAAACGCCTGTGGGAATGCCTCACTAATGTCGCTTGTCATGTTCGTCTCGTATGGCATATTCTGTGCGTGCATTAATCAAGTGCATCCTGCATAAATCATTTATAATGTAATGGGACTGTTGTGTCGGCTGATGTCTCTCCTGTCCCCTCTTCCTCAAAATAACAACAGCGTGGTCACAAGAGGCACCTTCAGCCCAATCTGTGTGCATCTGCCTGCCACATTTTAGCTAAAACATGATGAAGTATTAATGATATTTTCCTCGTAGACTGCCGCCAGCCAGGTCTGCTGTTGACATCTGTCTGACAGAACTTGAGGAGGCCATAGCCAAGTCTCCACAGCCTTGAAGAATCACTTTTCCTAAGGGGAAACACTCTGGCTAGATACAATGGTTCTCCCTCCTTTCTATCTCCTCATGTTCCTTCGTATGTCAAGCCGAGCACAGAACTTGGGGCTATTTTGGAACTGATTACTTTAATTGGCAATAAACAGCAATTATTTTGTGCAGCTGGAAAAATGAACGACATACTCACAAAGAAGAAAAAAGAACGAAAATCTAACCTTTTGCCAATCTTCCCCATAACCAAGTTTTAATGAAAATGTATTCAGAAATCTTAAAGGCTCCATGAAATTGCTTGACAAGTGCTATTTTTGTTGTTGTTGTTGATGTATTTTCATATTGGAACAGTAAATTAGTACTTGTCCCTTTTCTTAAAAATCTACTTGCTAGTCTGTGGCAAGTGCCGTTAGGGGACAGGACAATCCCATTCTCGAGAGCTTTCATTTGAATAAATATTCGTATAGACTTGTAGGTGCAAGATGAGACTTTTTTTTAGGTATATATATATTGTTAGTTGTTCTATTTTGACACTGCAATCATTTCTCAAAATGTAATTTGTATGGAAATATTTCAAAGTCTGTAAACAGGACATTAACACAGGCCACAGACACGCTGAAGATGGATAACCAAGGAAAGAACAGCGTTTTTGGAGTGTACAGCGATAACCAAGGAAACGCTATATCGCCGTTGTTCCATAAGCGCCACCTACTGTCAGAGAGTGAATTTGCATTCCAGTTTTGCATCTCCTTGCATCTCCAGTCTGAGCTTTTTTGGGCCTGGCTGGGCTTTCAGCACCGAGGACCTGTAGTACCGAGCCCCAAAACATGCTGCGTTTCTACCGTCAATCCAGAAGCTCCAATGGAAGAGGTGTTGGAAGGTTTATCAGAAGACTAATCAGAACGAAATCACTGGAAACTAGCGAGATCGCAAAACGAACATGATACAAGCAGCCGTTTGTTGCCGTTTTTGTTCACTTAAAGATTTTAATACCCAAGCATAAATGTTTGGCCTCAGTTTTCCAATAATAAGTGATACATTGATTGTAATTATTAATTTGAGCCAAGATTGTGCATTAGTGACAGAAATAAAGTGGCAGCTTATTGGAGGAGAGGAGACAGAGTGATCAGTATATGGGGATGATTAGGAGGCCAGTGGGCAAATTTGGCCAGGATGTCGGGGTTACGGGGATTTTTAATGACCACAGAGAGTCAGGACCTCAGTTTAACGTCTCATCCGTGCTATTTGACGGCATAGTGTCCCCATCACTATAGTGGGGCGTTAGGACCCACACAGACCACAGGGTGAGCGCCCCCTGCTGGCCTCGCCAACACCTCTTCCAGTAGCAACCTGGTTTTTCCCAAGAGGTCTCCCATCCAGGTACTAACCAGGCTCAGCCCTGCTTAGCTTCAGTGGGCAACCAGTCTTGGGCTACATGGGGCTATGGCTGTTGCAGTGGGAGAAGGAAGCCTTTATGGCCACCGTGGCTGTGACAGGGAGAGCAGGCAGCTCTGGAAGAGCCTCCAAGGATGCTTGAGACTACCGGACTCAGGAGTTCCAGAGCCACCGAACTTGGGACCACCAGAATCCCATCCTCCCACCTTTAGTCAATTGTATCCCAAGCCCTCCAATGACTCATAAACCGAGTGGATCCATGTGCACTTCTGTCAGTCTCTCGTCTTGGCCCCGCCCCCTTGTTATAAGTCAATTTTCCCCACCTGCGTTCCCATATTACCCTCCTCATTTCCTTTCCCATTTAATCTCCTCGTGTTCTCTGTCCTGTGCCAGTTTGTTGTGATTGTTCAGTAGTGTTTGGGCCAGTTCCTGTTTTCTTCTGTGTTCTCCTTCAGCCCTTCCTTTCTACACCAGGGCTGTTTGTCCCTACAATGTAGTTTTTGTTTTACTTTTTTACTAATTTTAAGCCCTAAGCTATCCTGTACCTGAGCCCTCACCTCATCACTCACCTGACGGTAGTTTTAATGATGCAAAGGGAGGACATTAGACAATACTCTTATTATACAGCTTTTCAGCAGAGGCAATGCGAGAATTTGTACCTGTACGGCCAAAGAAGCAGAAAAGGTCTGAAGACAGAAATGCTGACAAAGACAAAAACAAAGACTGGTATGGCATACACAAGGTGGTAAAATTGGATTTTTTGAAAAGGAGTAGTTACGCCCAAGGTGCTTTTGTTGTTGTTGTTGTTGTATGGGTATTTGAAGTGCACATCCCTTCTTGCTATTTGTATGTGGATATTGTGACAGTTGAAAGATGAGAGTTAAAAGGATAAACTTTGCACAGACAAGGTTAATAAGCAATGCCATCACATCAGTCTCATCTCAATATTCCTTGAAGCTACAGATTTTAATGAATAAAAAATCCATAAAGTGCATCAGCTTCTTTACACGTTTATTTCAGCTCTGACCTGTACTATAAGGACAACTTAGGTTTTTTCGAAATTACATAAACTCATATTTCTATTGCTTCAAGTAATTAAATGTGTTGCTTTAAGTATCCAATAATGAATAGCATCAGTTTTCCTGTATCTCAGATAATTGAAATGCCAAAGAAAATGGAGCTGAGTGACTGAATGACCGAATTGGGTATCGGGTGAATGTTTGTTGCCGGTTACACCAGACAGGAGTAATGAAATTGTACAAGGACAGATTTTGTCATTCATAGATTCAGTAGCATCACCAGCTAATGCATTCATGCTTTACTCTTCATGTGATGACATTACGTTATGTCTAACGCTGCAGTGATCTGTGTGTAGATAAAATGCACGCAAAAAGTTTGTAATGGTCACTTTTATTTAAGAAAATACTGAATTCAGGAAATTATTTTGCTTTTTGATCTCTATGATCTATGCCCACACCAAAAAAATATTTCTGTCTAAACATAAGTTTTATGTAATTTAATTACATAGCAATTTTCCATCCATTTGGATGACATAGTTTTAACATAAACAAATTAATAAACTTAATGTGATTCATATTTGTCAGTCATATGTAAATGAAATAGGTAAGATTTATGTAATAGTTGAGCATATGAATAGTGAGAGATTAAATGTCTTTAATCTTCAGTTGATTTCATCGAAGGCTGTGAAGTCAGTTGTAGTTCTTGTGTTTCTCTGTCCTTCAGTGATTCTGCTTGTTAACAGCAGGTGTTCATCATTAATGCTCAATCATCACTTAATAATCTCATTAACTCTGACACTGCTTCAATGGTACTTTAACTGACCACTAAACAGTGTTAATTAAACTGGGCATTTTTCTGTGAACTATTACATAAATCTTACCTATTTCATTTACGTATGACTGACAAATATGAATCACATTAAGTTTATTAGTTTGTTTATGTTAAAACTATGTAATCCAAATGGATAGAAAATTGCTATGTAATTAAATTACATAAAACTTATGTTTAGACTGAAATATTTTTTTGAGTGCAGGAAATAGACATTTTACATAAATACATAAATTCTAGCAATATCAATGAATCAAAATCTACAAATTGGGATCTACAATACAATTCAGTTATGTAAATATTTATTTGTACTTGCATTAGTATTCGTTTGACTCTTTCAAATTTCAGTTTCTAGTGACATTTGGCAAATGCAAGATGTGATTTTAGATCCAAATCTCCATCGATGATCACACTTTTCTTTATATGTCATTGTGCATTTTGTTTTAAGTCAACTTATCAAAATGGCTTATACTTTCAGTATCTTCCTTAACTGCAGTGGACAGCGTTTAAAGAGCTGTAACTTCTACCCAAAGCCCCACTGAAGACTCAGTAAAGCATTCTAGGACAAACTCTATAGCTGATAAGTCTGGTAGGTGATCCAGTCTAACCCTGGATAATGACCAGGCATGTCCAGAGTGGACAGCATGAGATGTGTGAGGGATGATAGACAGGGCAGAGAGACACAGGACAGCGAAGTGTGGCTGATGACTTGAATTCCATCATCTGTAGCTGACAGAAGCCCAGAAACACAGACAACAGCCTCTCTCTCATTTACCTTTTTTTGGTGTGCGAGTACGTAATGTGTGTGTGCGTGTGTGTGAGAGAGAATCTGTGCACAGGAGAGATTTGCTGGCACTGAGACCTTGGACAGAGGAGTAATTGATTTAGAGAATGTTAAAATCAATTGGCAGACAGCTGGGGTCTGGGAGATTAGAAGTGAAGTATAGGTGGAGTGGAGAGCAGCAGACGGCCCCAGAGCAAACAGTAATCTCAGCATTATAGACCAGGGGGAGATGTACCTGTTTTCTCTTATTTCACTTTCACTCTCTCTCTTGCTCTTTTTCTCCTGTCGGGGACAGTCCGTAGTCTCTTTCACCAAGCTCGTCTCCGTCTCAGCACCTCTCGGCAGCTTTGTTCCTCGGAGGGAGATGGCAAAATAAAATTTGTTGAGAGCGAAAAATGGCCAATTGAGTGTCACGTGTCTCAGGTGCAATTTCAGGTGACCTTTTTTTGATTTCAAATATAACAATCCTGCATGCCATTCATCTGTGAAGACTTCCGACTTGAAAATCCCAACTTAGGCTCATTAGAATAATGTGCTTCTATCTACACTCTAAAAACGCTGGGTTAAAAACAACCCAAGTTGGGTTGAAAATGGACAAACCCAGCCATTGGGTCGTTTCAACCCAGCGGTTGGGTTAAATGTTTGCCCATTGTGCTTGGTAGTTTTATTTAACTCACCTATTCTCTCTTATGCTACTCTGAACAATGTCTGTATCGTGAGCACTTTCTGTGTCTATTTGCCGCTTCATGATGAATCGCTTGATGTTTTCCTCACTTGTAAGTCGTTTTGGATAAAAGCGTCTGCCGAATGAATGTAAATGTAAAAATTACTGTATTGCTTGCTTAAAATTAACCCAAAATATGTTGGGAGTTAAAAATCACATATAATTACTAGAGGCAACAATAATAATCAAAAGGTGAATGTAACACAGTTCGTAAATAAGGGAAGGAGGCAGGAACATTGAACGTAACTTTAATTATCAAATAAATAAACAAACAATAAAACGAAAGTAAAATGGCGGCAGTTCCTCACGGCGACTGCTGCCCACACAAATATAATAAAACACAAAATAAAATCCAGGCCTGGTCCTCTCTCGTCCTTCACTGTCGTCGCTCCTCTTTTATGCTTCCGGAGCTCCTCCGTGAGAGACACGAGACCGGTGTAGCGCGCAGCTGGCGCTCATTATCACTCGCGCCACCAGCCTCGCACCGTTCCCTCACGGCTCTCGCCCGCCCTGCTCATCACAGTGAACATTTA
Organism: Zacco platypus; assembly: GCA_038088235.1. Lineage (NCBI taxonomy): Eukaryota > Metazoa > Chordata > Actinopteri > Cypriniformes > Xenocyprididae > Zacco > Zacco platypus. Next base: position 33,157,968 of record CM076077.1, read on the forward strand.
TTAACAAGCAATTTAATAAATGTTTATTTGTTTTTTTTATGCACGCATTTTTAAACAACACAGTTTCAAACAGTTAAATAAAACTACCCAGCAGTTTGGGTGAACATTTTAACCAACCGCTGGGTTAAAACAACCCAATTGCTGGGTTTGTCCATTTTTCAACCCAACTTGGGTTGTTTTTTTAACTTACCATTTTTTTAGCAAAACTTCAAAAACATACCAATATACTGTACACACAAAATAACCACTAATGGCAGTAAAACACCAACAACTTTATTCCTTTTCATACAAAAGTTTGATTACTGGAGCAGACTGTCAATTAATAAACTCTTATTTCCGTGTACTTCCTCACACAATACTATATTATGATTTGTAAATGTATACATTTTCATGTTTGCATCACATATTTTCGCTTTTTTGATATAGTAAACTTGAAACAGCGCTGGGATGTGAAGCACTCGGGTGTGAGTCCTGTGAAACACTAATCGTGATAAAGGAGCTTGAAGAAGAAACAAGTTAAAACGGCGCAGAAAATGTGCATTTTTTCTTCTCATGTTTGCTTTTGTGGATTTACAAACCAGTTGACCCTTCTCAAAGCCCCGCCCCCTTTAGTTACTGTTGCTATGTCCGACAAGCCATGCGCTCTCACGCCACACATCATGTTCTCACGCAGTGAAAAATACATCGTGGAGCAAAGAGGACACTGACAACGTATGAAACAGTTTCATATTTAATATTTCATAATTTTTTGAATATATTTTTTTTGTCTCTTTAATGTGTCGTGACAGATCATTAATAAACAGTTTCATATTTCAAATATTTTTTTAAGAAGTTTAATCAATAAATAGCATCTAGAGTGTCTTTAATGTGTCGTGACAGATCGCTGTAGCTCCTCGTGAACCGATCATCTCTTCATACTAGTTCATTTATAGCATCAAATAAACATGAATGAACATCAGAAGGAATGTTGTTTCAAAGACGTGAGGACACACAATTTATCAAGTTCAAGTTCACCAACGTTAATCTACTAACTCCCCTGACTGCTTTGTCGGACAAAATGGCGGATTCAGGGTTATGATTGGTCAGGTCACCTGTCAATCAAACTGTCGGCGAAGGGTCAATTAACCATTCAGTGGAACTCCAGAACTGCTGTGATAAATACAAGTACCAACGAAGTACAACTTTGCCAGATTCACATTCATCTGTTTCTGATTAAACTGAATACACTTACATTACTGAACATTTGGCTTTGAAAGTGTAAGCAACGTAATATCATTTTACAAAATGTCGCTACAGGCATGTTTTTCCAATGACTCTGTGTTGTGAAATCCACTGCAGTGTGATGGAATGTAAATATGGAGGCTCACAGTTATTGATAAGCTTTCATTTTAGGGCTGTCAGTAAATTAATACAGTTTATCAAATTAAACGCATGATGTGAAGATTAACTACATTCATTACAATGAATCCCATATTTGCTAAAAAAAAAAAGAGAGCCCCCAAATGAAGACCGTTTAAATGCATTAAATTATTTTTGCACATGAAAACAGTAAACATGCATTAGAAAATGTAGTTTTTTAAAAAAATTATTTTACTTTATATATAACAATTTAGTTCCTAGATTATCCTACACATCCTTTAAACAATGTAAATATACCTGAGAAGCAAATTTGTTATTTTTCTTATGTCATAGTATCAGTATTTCTGTATTATACATCTGTATTATCTATCAATTTACTCGAGAAGCAAATTTGTGTAAGAAAATAAGACTTTTGTCAGCTAGTGTTGCACAGACAGAAGATGACGGAGGATAACGTTCAAAACACGAGTCTTTAATAGTATAATCAGAACAAAAGGAAGTTGTTTTGCTGACAAACGAGGTAATTAATGTAACACAGCTGAACTAAACGAACAAATGACATTAGTAACCGTGACAACACGAGAGAAGCGGGCAAAATCAAACAAAGGAACACATGTGACTAATGCATACAAAGTAAAAGTCCATGAAAACGAAACTAAGAGCAAATGCAACTGAATACTTCTGACAACTTTCTATATAATCATACAGCATGTCTAAGAGTAAGTCAATTTTTCTTAGTACTTGGAGAAATGCTTTTAAAGTTAACCTCATTTCGCTGTGTACAGTACGAACCAAACTGAGTTTGGGTTTTCAAATACTGCTCAAGACGAAAGAGGCCACTTAATTTAATGAAAGAACCAAGGCTACGTTCAAAGGTTATTTGTTTAATTGTTTTCAGCCCGATAGAACAACTTGAAAATATCCAAACCTTTGTCCCACTGCTGGAATATATCAAGTCTGTTGTCCGATAGATTGAATTAAATCAGCAGAGTAAATCTGTCAGTGTAACAGTGGGGAAACAGGCTTTGAAAGAGGGCAGAACCTGAAGATATACAGCAATAAGAAGGAAAGAGTGCAGACTACATCATCACCATTACATCAGTGCAGGAGTTTCAATACTTTCCCTTAAGCTATTTTGAACCAGTCTAAAGGAATATGATAACTGAAGGATGATTTACTGCTAATGTGTCCCTAATAATTAACATTAAGATTATGAATATTCCTAATACAGAACATGAATATATAATATGCGCAGGGCTGGGTAGGTTACTTTTAAGATGTATTTCACTACAGATTACAAAATACATGCTTTAAAAAGTCATTTGTAACGTTTTCGTTACATTACTCAAGTTTAGTAACTTAATCTAAATACTTAGAATACTTTGGAATACTAATAAGTGTGGAACAAACACAAAAAGGTCATTGTGAGTTTTTATCTCACAATTCTGACTTTTTCCCTCAGAATTGAGTGATATAAAGTTACAATTGTGAGTTATAAAGTCAGAATTATGAGATATAAACTCACAATATTGAGAAAAGTCAGAATTATGAGATATAAACTCACAATATTGAGAAAAGTCAGAATTATGAGATATAAACTCACATACTAAATTCACAATTGCAAGAAAGAAAAATTCTGACTTTATAACTTGCAATTGTGAGTTTAAATCTCGCAATTCTGAGGAAAAGAAGTCAGAATTGTGAAATGCAAACTCACAATTATGAGGAGAAAAAAAAATAAATTGTGAGAAAAAGTTGCAGTGACGAGTGAATTATAAAATGACTCACAAAACATGAAAACAGTCGTGGATCATCAGGTCATGACAGGACAGTTAAGCAAGTTTTTTTGAATAAATTCAGTCATTTTGTCTTGTTCAGGACAGAACTAAATAAAAATAACAACATTTTTATGATCCTCTTAAAAGTATTAAAATGTTGGTGAAACTTAACTCCTCTTTTTCAGACGGTCAGAGTCAGAGAATCACCAATTGCTGTTTAAATGACATTAAAATTCAAAGTAATCACTTTGGTAATCTAAAACACTTTTCAGATGTAACTGTAATCTGATTACCACCCATTTAAAATGTAACTGTAATGAAATACACTTACTCAAATTGTGTATTTTAAATACGTAACTAAGTTAATTGTATTTCGTTACTCCCCAACCTAAGATGGTCAGGATACACTTCAGTAAATGTCTGGGAAAGGTAGCTGAATCAGTGTTTCCATTTGAGAAAAGGTTATTGCAGTGGAAATAATATGTTTGTATAGTCAGTCTATTTATTAGAAAATCATGTTAGTTTTTTCAAGCTTTTCAAGCTTTTTCATTTCAAGTCAAAGCCTTTGAAAGAGTTTGGCAGCATTGGAAACAAACTAAATGGAAAAAAAACCTCAGAAAATGTCCATAGTGAGTTAATATCAGTCCAACATCGTCAGCTGTGCTTTACTGAACCCTTGAATAAATGTTGAATTAAATATTTAAAAACAGGCTTATGACTCTTATGAAAGTTCCAATCCTTCCTTCATGTAAAGTTGAGTGGCTTCTGGATGAGTACATCACAGTACTGTCAGTGTAGACTTTATCATGTCTTGTTGGACTGTATTCACATCTTGTTGGCAAATCCCAGCCTGGTCTCATTGTTAATACATAGGTTTAAATACATAACTTTTCATTTTTGTACGTTTAGAAAGGTGCTGAAACGTACAATATTGACATATTTATCGCACTAAAACATAAAAATACTTCCGTTTTTACAGTGAAAAAAGTAAAATATTTACGAATTGTTCATGTCATAAAAATATATCTATAATTTCCCTTTTATCATTTTGTGGATACATGTAAGATCCCTAAACCCCATCCCGAACCTAAACAGACCCTTTTTATACAGAATGTTAAAAGAATAAAACATAATGGACAGGAATGTGTTGGAGCTGCTAATCCTAGACCCTACCCATATCCATTTCATAAAACTAATTACTGTAATAAATAAAAGAATAACAAGCATAATCACAATAATTTATTGCAAAAATTTCTAAAGTAATTCAAGTGACGATGAGTTGCAGTCGCAGTCCTTTTCTGCGGTAATAGTTTTTTTTCTTTTTTTTATGGAGTACAGAGTAGTAATTATTAATCCATGGGAATATGAATCCGGCTGAAGGTGCGCTCTCATTTCAAAAGTCACTCCACTGAAACAAGGCGTGTCTCAATCTGTGACGAAGCAGGTGAGAACCAGCGAGCGTTCGATATCAGTGCCGTAAAACATGTCGTAACGTTCTCGACTCAAATTTGAGTCATAAGGAGCGCGAGCTTCGACGATGGATAAAGGGCTGAATTTGATCCGTTTTGGATTTTCTCCATTCGTCACAATATTATTTTATGACGTCAAAACACTTTTACAATAGTGCATGCTTTATAAACTAATACAATATGGCATTTGCATCACACAACCAGCTCCACATGTTTGGCTTTTCTTGCTCAGTGGATCAATTGCACTTGTGAGTTTCGTGAAACAGAAGCCATGATAAAAGAACTCAAAGAGATATAGAAGCAGAGCATTAAAAGTACCAGTTATGCAACATTCGATTAATCCAGCATATCCAATGTGTAGTGGTCATGCTTTCCATGGACAACAAGACTATAGTCATAATAAGTGCTCTTTTTGTTTCAGGACTGAGCACCAATAAATGATCACTCCACCCATCTATGAGATTACTTTATTGTGAAAAACTAACCAGGGATGTCCAAGGACTATGGGACACTTTGACGAGGGATTGTCTAGCAAATAAATGGCTACTTAAGGCACTCCTGAACATAGACAGATTGAGATTGTGGAGAAGTGGGGAGAATGATGCATACAGGGTTTCAATGAACTTTGCGGTCGGTGACTGCAAAACATGTGAAGGGTGAGTTAAGAATTGAGAAGGATCTCTTTTGCACCGAGTCAGTCTTTACACTGGGTTCAAATGAGATTGTCCATCTTAATAAAGACTTGGATTTACCTTACTAGAGTCGGGTGATCATTCTTACATCCCATATGGAAATGTGATATATGACATATTTTGCCCTATATCACTTGCCACATATGCTACAGTATGAGGCGATAATATATTGTAATCACATATATTAAGTTAATCTAAGTTTATTACATAAAACACCCATAGTAAAACTTGTATATGAGCATAAATGTTACTTATCCATAAGCTTATGGATTGCTCTTAGGTGCATTAGTGGCAGGTATTTTTCAATGATTTTTCTGGGCGTGTTACATTGTTATGCCAGTAGGTGACAGTTTTCTAAGTGCGTCTTTCCATCTTCAGCTCAACCAATTCTTTAAAAAACACTGCTTCTTACAGAAACTAAACAAAAGGCTGTCTTCATGGCTAAGTCATTGAATCATTAATTCAACCGATTTGTTCAGTGAAGCGAATTCTTTCTAAACGAAAATGAAAATTCATTTTGAATCAGTCGTTGAATAATTCATTCAACCAATTCACTCTGAAATGCTGATTCATTCATGAACGAAGCCAATGATTTATGAGTGAGTCATTGAATTATTAACTTAACTGTTTTGTTCAAAACTGAATAATTTAAGAATGATAGTGTTGATCTGAGACCAATAACTTTTCAGAATGGTTACTAGTTCTAAGATGATGTTTTCTAATTGGTAACAGAAGTTTGGACACATCTCTTCAGCCAGCAATTTGTGGTGTAAAAAAGAAGTTTGGGTCACTTATTTACATACATACTTCACAGTTAAAGTGTTTTACGACAATATGCTTTAGCATTAAATAGAAAGAATATGCTGATGTAAGCGATTTTATACGGTGACTGGGAGGGGACATGTTCAGTTCACTTAGTTTTCTCATGGCCACAACATATTAACTCGTGGGAACGTGATATAAATTTGCGGGAACGTCATATTAACTCGTGATAATAAGTCACGGAGAACATTTTGTTAATAAGCTGTGGATGTCATTTGTTCGAGGTAATGACATCTTTATGTCGTCGCCACGCGATGTAAAGTCGTAACCTCGAGATCCTATGTTGAGGGAACGATATCCATTTCTCATGACCACATATAAACAACCTCCACCCATCCTGGAATTATCAGATACTGTTGGCCTATTATAGTATTTATTTTTAATAAAGAATGATAAAATAAGGGCGGAGTTAAAAAATGATTATATAATAGCCTATAGACAACATTCAAATTAAGTTTTCATTGTCAATAAATGATAAAAGAATATGTAAGAATATAAAATAATATGGGCCTGCAAGAAAACATTTTTATTAATCCCATCTCACAGCCTTTTAAATCCATTCACTGATAACGTCTTTGCCATATGGATTGCTTTAATGATGGACGGATGTGCTTTTTTGGGCTTCAAAATCTTGTTTACTATTCATTCCCATTATAAAGGTTGGAACAGCCAGAATATTTTTTATTATAACTCTGATTATGTTTGACTGAAAGAAGAAAGACCAGAGACATTATCATTGCCGTGTTCATTAACATGAAAAAACTACAGTAGTAGTTTTACAGTAGTAGTAAAATTGACATCTTCACCCTTTTGTTAAAGATTTTGTAAGCATATTGTATGGTTGTGCTTAGAGTCCGATGTTCTGTTTGTGTATGTTGAGGGTTTAGATTGAGCAGGGCATGATGAATGAACTGAACTAACAATGCTATTTTTCCCCATTTTTAATTCAATGAAATGCTTCACATTTGTCTAACCTCTAAAACTTTGATCAGAATGGCTCCATTTTGCAGAAACATTTGTTCAGATAGAATGATCACGTTAGGATGTCACACAACACGCTATAAATTTGTGCTGCTTGTCTCCTCAATGTGTGAGGATGAGTCACAGCCTGAACGTTTCTGAAGATTTGACACAGCACATCTGAACCCATGAAGCTGATGCCCCTCGGAATCTGTTAGCGTCAAAGGGAATTCTTGTACCGTAATCTCTTCTGCTTTTTTCCATATTTTATTGCAGCGTGCAGAATACAGTGATGAAAACAGGACAGAAGACATCGCTCTTCTGTGCGAGATATCAAAAGGTCAGGCCCGAGGTTTTAACTTGTTATCTGGTGGAAATTATGGGTTTAGATCTTAGTAATAAGAGTTATCACAGCTACAATGCCTGCGAATATGTGTTATGCTGAAGGATGTTGGCCTTTTAGGTTGAAAAGATTCATCCATCTATACATTGAGCAATCACAAAATGCAAGAAGACAGCATGACTTTGACTAAGGTTACGGGTTCTTTTTCCTTTTGCTGTATTTTTCCTTTTCCAATAGAAGAATATAAGTAAGACTGACAGGGGCTCGTTGTCACAAGCTCTATAACTCAGTAATATCCAATTACACAAAAGATTTGTTTTGCTAATGGTGGTTTTACTTATATTTATATAAAGGTTTATTTATATACTTATTTATATGTTTCATAGCCGTTTTACAGTAATAAACAGGAAAGTAATGATCAATGATGTAAACAAAATTCTAAAAAGACAATATTGTCGTTGTTCAGATGACGTCAGGTCAGTGTTGATTACTCCAGTCTTCATTATCATTCTAATATGTTGATTTGCTGCTCAACAAACATTTCTGATTATTATCAATATTTTAAACAGTCGTGCTGCTTTTGGTCAGGGGGTCGGTCAATGGTCCCCGCCTACTGTCCTTATCTAATCTTCTGTTTGTGGGCAACAGCCTCTACCAGCACCCGCTGAAGCACTGGATCATGTTGCAAGTGACTACATCTTAATTACTACCCGTTTCTGATCATCGCTCAAAGATGTCTGCGCAATCAGGGGACCGATTGAATATTACCATGTCTCAAACTCCAATTACGGCTGCAGTGGGTAAAACCCAACGCCCTTCCATCAGCGAGAGCATACTGGACGCGACTTCAAGACCCAGATCCCACGATTTCACTGTACTCAAGCACTCGGGCGACATGGATGTCAAAGAGAAGCAGATCTTTGAGTCAGTTCTGGGGTGTGCTGTTCCTCTTTGCCTGCCTACCAAAGTTTACAAAGTTTACATTTACATTTAGCAGACGCTTTTATCCAAAGTGACTTACAAGGGGAGCAATTAGGGGTTAGGTGTCTTGCTCATGACCTTAGTCATGGGATCGAAGGTGGAGAGAGTGCTGTTCATCATACCCGGATTTTGGACGGTGTGGGAATTGAACCAGCAACCTTCAGGTTACAAGCCCGACTCGCTCACCATTAGGCCACGACTACGCCACTCTAAACTCGTCTAAACTCGTTTAAACTCGTCTAAACTACCAGCCATCACACCCGGATTTTGGACGAGTGAGAAACTCTGACACGTCGACCTCGAGTTAGAACCGGCAGCTGAACCAATAAGTTTGACAAAGCATGAAAGCTGAACGAGAATCTTACTGGAATTACATCACGATCGACCTCGAAGAAGCAGTGTCTCGACATGAGTCTGAAGACTTGTATCAGACACTCAGAAGGCTATCCATTCAAAGTTTGTCGAAGAATGACAACTTTAAGAAGGTGGACAGTACCTTCAGCAAGTCACCCGGTGAGCACCTGCAGCAGTGGAGGGACTTCTTCATGGAACTCCTGAACCATGATCCACAGCGGAACCACTAAACAACCCACCCAAACACGACGGGTCCACCACTGGTGAAGTGACAGCTGCTGTATCGTATACCTGGAGTGGACAAAGTCGCCAAGTGATCGAGGTCAGGGGAACCAGGATGTTTCTACACAGATCCTAAAGAAAGTTGATCGCTGTGAGTGCAGGAACTACCCCGATATCAGCCTCCTCACCATCGTTGGCAAGGTATTGACGAACATTTTTCAGACCAGACTGCAAAACATCAAGCTGGCTTCAGTCCAGGTCAAGTCTGCTGGTTTTAGACCGGGTCAAGGCTGCTGCGACCAGATTTTTGCCATTCAACAGCTGAACGAACGACTCAGATTATTGTCTTCTTTGACTCTTTTGGTATTGATTGTGTCCTCTGCATAACCCGATTTCACCAAGTACATGTTCCTGGATCAACGTCTTTGTTGATTTCAATCAACCAATCAGATTTGAGGGACGAGTTTACAGTTTATCAAGTTTAGGCTCACAACCAGGGTAAGGGGCTTCTACATCAGTGCTATTCACCACTTCCTTATCATTTCCTTCTGATGTTAGGGATAACTTATGGGTAGGATTAGGTTTAGGGGTAGGGATTACATTTTCAGACAGGAACGTTGTTCCAGGACCAACAACACATATTGCCTAACTTGGCAAAATCAGGACGTGAGTGTCATCCGGCCAGTCTTGTGGAGGACGCTGGAAGTGGAAAGCGCTACCGAAGATCATCCGTCTCCTACAAACATCATATTGTTGATGAAGTCACTGACGTGCAATACAATATGACTGAGCCCAGCTGTATGGTTTTAAGATCAATCCAAACAAGGCCAAAGTACTGATTCACCAGCAATGGTGCACTTCGCTGGAGTCCAAATAAAACAAGAGCAGGAATTTAAATGTCTTGAATCGCTAGAACATTCGGGGATCATCTGAGGAATATGTGGCTCAACCTTCTCGACACCAAAAATATTCCAGAGCATGGCATTTTTTCAAAGCTGTTTGGTTTGCAAAAGAACACAATAAAACCACACCATCAATTAAGAAAAAGACCACGTATAATGAAGATTAATTTTAAATGAAATGTTGAACTTGCGTTCTCAGGATCAGAGTATATTTCATAAATGTCGGGTGAAGGTGAGTTGTCACATTCTTGTTGCTGCAGAATGTCACGTTTGTTTTGTCTTTCCCCAGTGCGAAAAGAGCGGGAATACTCTGTGTTCATACTTCATACTGACTTTATTAAATAAAGCTATGAGAATTATTCACTGGAGTCAAATGTGTGAAAACTAGCCCTGGTCATGACGATATTCAGGATTTTGTATTCATGTTATGCGTGTCTGTTTAAATGTACATCAAATGAAACACGATTTCCACAAAACTTTTCCGGAAGCAGTCGTGCCGTAATTTCCATTTGCCGCATTTTATATAGTCCTATAATCAGATGTCATTGTCGTACGCCACAGCAGCCTGAAACACAAGCATACAGCGTAATGTCATGCTAATCGGTTCGACTGCTGGACAGTTTCGGCTGATGCTCACGCCTGTGTGTTTTTACATGTGCATCAGCCCTCCAGATTTGCTGGGATTGTGGTTTTGCATTTCCTCAGCGGGGTGCTGGGAGCACACATGCATGCGCTGCTCCCCTGCAGTCAGGGCTTGTGTGGAGAGGTTTGGGCCGGGCTCAGGGATCCGGGCTGTGTGCGCACTGATCCAGAAGATGTCAAGATCACATCACGCAGAGAGCCCTGTTCCCCAGCCCCGCTCATAGCTCCCAGCCGCAAGCTAAACGTTTGGCGGATACGTGAGGTTTATGGTTGTCAGATTTTGTCCCACATCCACAGATATGTAAATCAGACTGACAAATAACTCAAGCCCTGGTTAGCGAGGAGAGGGCATTTGCACTCAGAGTCTAGGCTAATGTAGGGGATGAAGTGAGAATTTATTCAAGTCAAAAAAGCCATCGTTGCTTGACAGGATGGTGCCAAAACCATTCCTCTATTCGTCTCTGAAGAAAATGCAATGCCATGGGGCAATGAGGACTTGAATAAAGCATTCGTGCTGCTCTGGAATTAAACTACATAAACTGCTAAACTTGAGATGACAAATGATAAAATGACATACGAGAGCACTTATTTTGAGCGTATGATTATATAGGTTTGTTTCACCAGAGACTGACACTGAGCTGCAGTGGAGCTTTGGTTAGTTATTATTTGGAAATAATTTCCTTTTTCTAAAGTCTTTGGCGTTCATTCTTGAGATTTTTTTTCACTTTGGATCATCCCTAGACTGAACTCAAGTAACATTATCGGTCTGTCCGAATACCCACACAGGAACTTCTTGGTGTCCCCCGATTTTGTGACATGTCCTAGAAGACTTTCCAGCGTAAAGGACATTATTTAGATTTTACTTATAGACAGGGTTGGGGAGTAACGAAATACAAGTAACTTAGTTACGTATTTAAAATACAAAATTTCATTACAGTTACATTTTAAATGGGTGGTAATCAGATTACAGTTACATCTGAAAAGTGTTTTAGATTACCAAAGTGATTACTTTGAATTTTAATGTCATTTAAACAGCAATTGGTGATTCTCTGACTCTGACCGTCTGAAAAAGCGGAGTTAAGTTTCACCAACATTTTAATACTTTTAAGAGGATCATAAAAATATTGTTATTTTTATTTAGTTCTGTCCTGAACAAGACAAAATGACTGAATTTATAAAAAAAATTGCCCAACTGTCAACTGAACTGTCCTGTCATGACATGTGATAGTTGTTTGTGAGTCATTGTATAATTCACTCGTCACTGCAACTTTTTCTCACATTTTGTTTTTTTTCCCTCACAATTGTAAGTTTGCATTTCACAATTCTGACTTCTTTTTCTCAGAATTGCGAGATTTAAACTCACAATTGCAAGTTATAAAGTCAGAATTGGGAGATATAAACTTGCAATATTAACTTTTTTCTTGCAATTGTGAATTTAGTATGAGTTTATATCTCATAATTCTGACTTTATAACTCACAACTGCAACTTTATATCACGCAATTCTGAGGGAAAAAGTCAGAATTGGGAGATAAAAACTCGCAATGACCTTTTTTGTGTTTGTTCCACACTTATTAGTATTCCAAAGTATTCTAAAGTATTTAGATTAAGTTACTAAACTTGAGTAATGTAACGAAATACGTTACAAATGACTTTTTAAAGCATGTATTTTGTAATCTGTACTGAAATACATTTTAAAAGTAACCTACCCAGCCCTGGATATAGGTAGAAATATACATATACTTGGTAGTAAAACGTAAATTGTTGGACATTTTATTAGTGTAGAGATGAGAATGTGAATTTTTTTTATCACTTAATCTGTAACAAACACAATTTAATTGTGCTGCTTCTAAGGGAACAGACATTTTAAAGGGTATTGAAAATCAAAATGTGTAAATAAAGCGCTTGCATGTTTACACCGCTATGTTGTAAGGGCAATCAAAAGTTATATGCTCACTCGTGGTTGTTGTGCCCACTTGGGCCAAATACAGGAAATATGTCAAGTGGACAAGTGACCAAGTGCAAGACCACAAGTGTGGGTACTGGGACCGGCACAATTCCTCAATACCCCTAAAACCATCAGACACCAAAGGAAGAGGATAATTTGCAAAAATTACAATTGTGCTTTTTATATATAATAATAATGTCAACTCTTTCCACAAATTATTTGGGATTATGTGGAAATTCAGTAGATGGAGTTTGAAATCACCCAGTAGTCTCAATTCATTCATTCATTGAAGTGAAAGTTCTATAAATATTTATGATAAATATTTGACACATTATTTTTGTAGCTGACTGTTTTGATCCATAATGAGTAAATATATATATATAGGGATACACAAGAATAAATGGTGAAAATTTTTGGCCCATTTTCCATCGATTTCCTCTTCTCAGCTATGTGATATAAACTTAATGCAATTTCTGGATCTAGATGGTAAACCATGGTTGTAGGGTTAAAGTTTGGATTGCTGTGGGACGCCAAATAAGGGTTACGAGACATGACCCAAACTTTCTCACTTGCACCCACACAGCAAAAACGAAGACTCTGGATTCTTTTTTCCTGGTGCCAGCAAGCAGAAAATATTTGCTAAAAATCTGAAAAACAGCCAAAATCATTAACTGACATTAGTGTGTAATTTTGTTGTTTATATCTGTTGCCATATTTGATTTTTCAGTTAATATAATTAATATAATCCAGTTTTTGGATAATAAAAATAAATACATTTGACAAAAAAAAATTGGCATAGATATTCATACAAACTGAAGATTTTTCAGAGAACATCGTAAATCACTCAAACCAAGGATAAACAGTGAGATGAGATGATTATGTAAATACAGCTATAAGATATGAGTCACTTTGTATAATGGGTGCTGAGTGCTTGTACCATATTTTTATTTATTTATTTATTTATTTATTTTTGCATTGGAAAAGAGACAGCACAGGTCTGTTTTTCAGCCTTGCTTCATTTAACTCTTTTGTTGCTGCAAGACATCATTGGTTTCACAGAGTATTGGAACTTATGTGAATGTGAAATAACCAAAAAAGCAATAAAAACCTCACCCAAGCAGAATATAACCACAGACATTCATCAAACTCACTGTAACGGTCAAAGGCTTAACGCACTATTGCCTATCAAATATGCTGTTAAAACTGGGAAACAAGCATGGTATGATTTACCCTAGTAACAAACCGCCAGCAGGAAATGTTCCTGGGTCATCAACATCCACATGATAGTTGATAAAAATATTGATCCAAGAGCAGCGAGGACGTCATGTCTGGTTTAATCATCTTAAGCTCCTTCAAATGAGACCTACAAATGCATTCTTCTTTCACTGGGCAACGAAGGATGGAGTGAATCCTTCACAGCCTAGTCTATCCAAAGATTCATTGCACCGGTGATGATTAAATTTAATTTATTTTTTGGATTACACTTTAAATGTAAGTATTGGGATATAAAAAATATCTTAAAGCTGTCCAAATATTGACATATCTTACCAAGATTCGATATTATAGATGGTTTACACTCTTTATTATGTACATACGTAAATGGACCATGGTGAACATATTTAGACAGGTTGTGAACGGTCTTTGTCGATGCAGCTGTAGTTAATATCTGTAATGGCAACCTCATAATCCAAAATATTTGTGTAAAAATGTGTAACTAGCATAAACACTTTTATACATTCACTTTTATCTGAGACTTTTGGGCACGATTTAGTAAATCGAGGGAACAAATTAGCTAATCGTGCTCACGATTCGATTTTTTTCTTGCATGTCATGTGTGGGGCTCCGTACTTTCACACTAAAAGTGAAATGAATAAGCCTCAGGCTGAAGGAAATGCAGATTCACACCTGTACAGTAGAGGGTGCTGCTAAAAAAAAAACTAAAAAAAATCCGGGACCGAAGACGAACAGGATGCAGGAGAGGAAAGTTGCTTCAGGAATAAAAACACAAATGCTTAGTTTTTGCTTATGGTTGAATTATATCATCGAAGGTCAGCAGTAAGACATTAGTTAATAAAGTGAGAAATACATAAAGTATATGTGTAATTTAACTATTGCAAATTGGGCTGCACGGATTATTGCGTTTAAATCGCACGCAATTTGGCAAAGGCTGCCAATGCGCAGCTTGTCGGAGCTGTACGGCTCTGTGATCAGTAGTAAATGCTTCTCCATCTGAAAGCCAGAGGGCGCTCTTGCGCAGGAACTCAAAATATGTAGAAGAAAATAACACGCGTCATATCGCTGTAGCTGAATAAATAGAAGAATGAAATGCTTTGACTGATTAAACATGACTAATAAACACACGACTGCCTTATTCTGTGTAAGAAGCACATCATCTCACAGAAGGATGCTCAACTGTCGTTATGAAGTGAGTTTGGAGTAAAAACACGTTATTGAATGTTGTCTTTTGTTGTAGATGTTAATAAATGCCTTTCATGTCTGGAAGGATGTTTGACGCAGGTTGCTTTTTCAAATGTACATTATAAGCGACTCAAACTCGCAGATGGATTAGCATTTACAAGCTATGCATAAAAAATAATCGCAATTAATACTGAATCTGTTTTTCAAGTGAGATGAGTAAATGCATGTTCACATTCAGTCTAGAACTACAGTAACCATCATGTTCCCACCTCTGCACTTACTCACGATTCTCTCAACATGGGGACAGGAGTGCTGTCAGTAAATACATGGGAAAACAAGTCACTTGAGATACTTATTAGAAAAAGTAACTTATTAAAAATGTGGTACTTTACTAGTTACTTGATTATGTAACCTGTGTTAATTACAATACTGTGACGAGCAGGGCGGGCGAGAGCCGTGAGGGAACGGTGTGAGGCCAATGACGCAAGTGATAATGAGCGCCAGCTGCGCGCTACACCGGTCTCGTATCTCTCACGGAGGAGCTCCGGAAGCATAAAAGAGGAGCGACGACAGTGAAGGACGAGAGAGGACCAGGCCTGGACTTTATGTTGTGTTGTATTATGTTTGTGTGCGGCAGTTGCCGTGAGGAACTGCCGCCCTTTTACTTTCGTTTTATTGTTTGTTTATTTATTTGATTAAAAGTTATGTTTAAAGTTCGGCAGTTCCTGCCTCCTTCTTCCCGTTCTTACAAACAGTGATACATTTGTGCCGAAAACCCGAGAGGAACCCGAGAGTGAAGACCGCAAGTGGCTGCCCGAGGCGGTGGTGCTGGAGCGGCTGAGCAACCGGTGGGATGGAGAGCTCCCTGCCATGCTCCTGGGATGAGGAGGGATGGCTGCCGTCCAGGAGAGAGTGGAGGAGTCGCCGCCGTTCGCCAGGGGCCGAAGCCTGCTGACTGCCACCATGATGGGGAGGAGCAGAGAACGGGGGACTCGCTGCCGGCTGCCCTCAGCTGGAGGAGCCATCGCAGGCCACCAGGGGGCGGAGGAGGATCGAGCTGTCCACCGAGCGTCCAGTACCATCGCATAGCACTGCGAGGAAGAGCCTCTCAGCTGGCTGAGGACCGAGCGGCAGTGTGTCCAGGAACTGGACCAAAATTTTTTTTTATTTTTTATTTTTTTCCTCTCTCCCCTCTCTCGTCTTTGTCACTCCTTGTGCTTCTGTCTCCTTTTCTCTCGTCTCGTCTGTCCATACCCCCAGGTGCTTCGGCCGCCGAGACTGGCCCCCGGGGGGAGTAAAGTGCAGTCTCGTGGGTCCCCCCCCCCGGCCTGAGAGGGGCGATGGGGGTATGTGACGAGCAGGGCAGGCGAGAGCCGTGAGGGAACGGCGCGAGGCCGGTGACGCGAGTGATAATGAGCGCCAGCTGCGCGCTACACCGGTCTCGTATCTCTCACGGAGGAGCTCCGGAAGCATAAAAGAGGAGCGACGACAGTGAAGGACGAGAGAGGGCCAGGCCTGGACTTTATTTTGTGTTGTATTATGTTTGTGTTCGCCGTGAGGAACTGCCGCCCTTTTACTTTCGTTTTATTGTTTGTTTATTTATTTGATTCAAAGTTATGTTTAACGTTCGCCGGTTCCCGAACAGTGAACAGTGTTACAAATACGTTACCCCCAACACTGTCAATAAATATTGAATTCATGGAAATATTTGGTTGATTCTATAAGCTCAACCATGTGTGCTTAAAGCGGCAAGTACTATTGAGCTTCCATTTACCATATAGAGGGCCATAATCTGTCCTTGGGGGGAACACCATCCATTAAAATGTGCCACTTGCTAACAAAGGAAATTTGTCCACTCTGCTCCTGACCTGACCAAGGTTGAGTATGCTAACTGAAAGCACAGCACTGAATCCAGATGAGCCACATAAACTACTACTTCCAACTGCATCTCATATGAGATTTGAAAAATTGTGGTCGGGATTTTAGAAAAATAATATTATAATAACAATAATGGTATTTCTATTTCACATTACAACTGTAAAATTACAATACTATTATTTATAGCTGTCTTAATTTTGTCATTTTCAAGCAGTAAACAGCTGAACTTTCATTTAACTGCAGGGAGCCCTTTTGTTGATAAGCACTTCTCATTACAAGTTTGGGAAGATGGTCGGCACATGTTGTGTTCCCAAATGCACCTTATTAGTGGCCTAAACTCAGAGCAGATGCACAGATGGAGCAGTGGTGATCACGAGCTTCTCGCATGAAAGAACGCAGTGCCATGCTTCACTCTGAAACATGCAGTGATTATATTTAATTAAATCTGTGATTTACTAATCGCACTTGAGCATATCTTGATTTTGTTTCGATTAATCTAAATAGTTTCTTTCTGCACTATTTTCCACTGACTATACCCACACTCCACACTGTCTGCAATGCTGCAGTGCTGTCTTGTTAACTGACTACACAATAAAACATGTTTCAAATGTATAAACAAGCTCAATGTGTAAATGCAGTTTCTACAACAAGAGAGATAAAAGACTACATTTCTTTTCTTAGAAGTGCATTCTTTCGAAATGCTTCCAACCTGTCTGCAAGCATCAGAATTTCCTGTTTTGGCATTTCATTGTGCCCTGCGCCGAGCCAATGTATGCCGGAGACACTTTGAGAAGGGTTGTCTCTGATGATAATAACAATGCTCAGGGGGGTGGGAGCCCTTGTAGCACACGTTATCTTCAGTCTACCATGCGCATGAGTGTTTGTTTTTTTCACATGCCTGGTGAAGCTGCCTTAGGCAAATGTCAAGACGGCCATTATCAGCCTCGCACATTTATTGTGTAGCGTATTAGTAAAGCTACCGCGCGATTGCTCGGGTTCCCCGTAATCCTCTGCAGGAGTGTGGGCCGGTGGACCAAGATTTCGAGAGGATGTGTGGACAGACCGGCTGATGGTGGCTGCCAATGGACCTACTCACAGGGAATAAGAAGGATTCGGTTGGCACGGAGCAGTGGCAAAAGTTCAGAAGCGCCGGGTGAAAACCCATCACATCTTTCAGAGACGGGAGTAAAGGTGCTAAGTAAGCATCTTATCGCAATCCTCGAGCACATTGTTGTGCCGTCTTGTGTCCGTCTTTGTGTGTGGCACTATTAGTTGGCTTTCCAAGCATGCGCTGCATCCAGACGGCTCATACAGTTCTCATTAAAGTTTAACAAGAGAGGAAACACAGCCGAAAACACATACACTTTCTCAAGTTTCACTTCACAAGAGCTCCGATCAATAATAAATGTGGTTTTCGTGGCATGAGGGAGGAGTCGAGGAGCAGCGGGATTAAAGGGTGGGTGTGTTGTGACTGTGTCTCTCATACGGAATCACACAGCCGGCCGCGATTCCTGAGCTGGAAGCGTCATTATTTATTATTCGTAATCATTCATATTCATAAGTGTTTGCAGGTGAAGCACGTGCTTGTGCATGTTTGATTAGATGTTGAAAAATATTCAATATTGACAGCAGGTTAAACACAAATACTTTTATTAATTGTATGCACTTTTATGCAACAGTTTAACCTCGAAAGGCTCGACATGAAATAACAGTCCCGAAAGATCTCTTGAGGTCAGAGGAGTGAGGTTTACTCACGTTACTACACGTTACAAAATACATGCTTTAAAAAGTAATTTGTAACGTATTTCGTTACATTACTCAAGTTTAGTAACTTAATCTAAATACTTTAGAATACTTTGGAATACTAATAAGTGTGAAACAAACACAAAAAAGGTCATTGCAAGTTTTTATCTCACAATTCTGACTTTTTCCCTCAGAATTGTGTGATATAAAGTTGCAATTGTGAGTTATAAAGTCAGAATTATGAGATATAAACTGACAATATTGAGAAAAGTCAAAATTATGAGATATAAACTCACAATATTGAGAAAAGTCAGAATTATGAGATATAAACTCACAATATTGAGAAAAGTCAGAATTATGAGATATAAACTCGCAATATTGAGAAAAGTCAAAATTATGAGATATAAACTCACAATATTGAGAAAAGTCAGAATTATGAGATATAAACTCACAATATTGAGAAAAGTCAGAATTATGAGATATAAACTCACATACTAAATTCACAATTGCAAGAAAAAGTCAGTATTACAAGTTTATATCTCCCAATTCTGACTTTATAACTTGCAATTTTGAATTTAAATCTCGCAATTCTGAGAAAAAGAAGTCAGAATTGTGAAATGCAAACTCACAATTGTGAGGGAAAAAACAAATAGTGAGAAAAAGTTGCAGTGACGAGTGAATTATAAAATGACTCACAAAACATGAAAACAGTCTTGGATCATCAGGTCATGACAGGACAGTAAAGTAAATTTTTTCATAAATTCAGTCATTTTGTCTTGTTCAGGACAGAACTAAATAAAAATAACAACATTTTTATGATCCTCTTAAAAGTATTAAAATGTTGATGAAACTTAACTCCACTTTTTCGGACTGTCAGAGTCAGAGAATCACCAATTGCTGTTTAAATGACATTAAAACTCAAAGTAATCACTTTGGTAATCTAAAACACTTTTCAGATGTAACTGTAATCTGATTACCACCCATTTAAAATGAAACTGTAATAAAATACAGTTACTCAAATTTTGTATTTTAAATACGTAACTAAGTTACTTGTACTTCGTTACTCCCCAACCCTGATGGCAACTACTAGCTGGCCTCCGTTACATGAGGTACAGTTGTGACTGTGATTTCCCCTCTCATGTAAGTTCGAACAGTCATCATGTGCACATTCACATCAGCTCTGTGTAGAAAAACTGAAGCACATGGTTCAAATTCATGCTGAAATATTTGAAGACAACAAAAATAGATTGTAATTCTTGTCTGATCTTGAAAACATACTCTCCATGTAGTAATTACTGGTTTGTAATTTTGGGATGCATAGCATGCAACTGTAAGAAATTGAGAAAATCACACCTTTAAATATGTCATCCCACGTTGACTTCACTGATGGTGGAAAGATGTTCTTCTGTTTTCACTGTGAACATTGAAAAAAACAATACTGAACTGATATATGGAACACATATATGAAAGACTATAAATGTAACAGTACGTTTCACTTAAATATCTTGGGCACTCCTTGTCTTCAGCTATTAACTGTGGAATATACAGTAGGAATTGTGTTTGGTTGTTTCTGATTTTTTTTGTTTGTTTGTTTTTTGCTGGTAGACAGATGAAGGCAAATATGTCCCGTGTTTATTATTTTTGCAGTACAGCAAACAGCAAAAATCTTTGAACTGTATTTGGTCCACACTAACACTGTGCTTAAATTGTTAGTGTACCGTGTTTGTACTGTCAACATTGTTGGCCAGGCATTACAACTCACACAGAACAAAATGAAAACATTTAAATGTCACATTGTATAACTGTGTGAAATTTGGCAGCATTAAACAATTTAATCTCATTTATTATGTTGACTAAAATTAAATTCTTACTTTGTTTTTCATGCATTGTTGTTCAGTGTTTATCAAAACACAAAAATAATTGTGTGCTAACTCCACTCTTACAGCGATGAATATGAATGAGATCATGTTGGGTTTTATAATGAAAAACATTTTATTGAGACATTTTGCCTTTTTCCAGAAAATGGACGTCAAACTGCAAAGCACACTTACTAATAAATATAAAAATAGACGTCTACACCCAGATAACGTATGTATGCGGATGTTACGATACATTTACTCATTGTTTTGCTTTTAACCAACAACAACGCTTAAAAAGCCACACAAAGCCAAAATTTCTGCATAATATGTAAAATCGCTCAATATAATTGACCGTTATCCAACTGATTCCGTACATATATAAGCATGTGCTTTGTGTCTGGAATGGAATCATAATAAATTTCACACTCAAATTATTATTTCACGTAATTTTGTGTATTAGGTAAGCAGGGCTGGGTGGGTTACTTTTAAAATGTATTTCACTACAGATTACAAAATACATGCTTTAAAAAGTCATTTGTAACGTATTTCGTTACATTACTCAAGTTTAGTAACTTAATCTAAATACTTTAGAATACTTTGGAATACTAATAAGTGTGAAACAAACACAAAAAAGGTCATTGTGAGTTTTTATCTCACAATTCTGACTTTTTCCCTCAGAATTGTGTGATATAAAGTTGCAATTGTGAGTTATAAAGTCAGAATTATGAGATATAAACTCGGAATATTGAGAAAAGTCAGAATTATGAGATATAAACTCACAATATTGAGAAAAGTCAAAATTATGAGATATAAACTCGCAATATTGAGAAAAGTCAGAATTATGAGATATAAACTCACAATATTGAGAAAAGTCAAAATTATGAGATATAAACTCACAATATTGAGAAAAGTCAGAATTATGAGATATAAACTCGCAATATTGAGAAAAGTCAGAATTATGAGATATAAACTCACAATATTGAGAAAAGTCAGAATTATGAGATATAAACTCACAATATTGAGAAAAGTCAGAATTATGAGATATAAACTCACAATATTGAGAAAAGTCAGAATTATGAGATATAAACTCACATACTAAATTCACAATTGTTAGAAAAAGTCAGTATTGCAAGTTTATATCTCCCAATTCTGACTTTATAACTTGCAATTGTGAGTTTAAATCTCGCAATTCTGAGAAAAAGAAGTCAGAATTGTGAAATACAAACTCACAATTGTGAGAGAAAAACGTTGCAGTGACGAGTGAATAATAAAACGACTCACAAACAACTATCACAAAACATGAAAACAGTCGACAAACATGTGCATTTCTTAAGCTGTTAAATGGACAAATAATTGCCATGTGAATCTGAATTCTCACTACATTCATAATCAGATTCAAAAATACCTTGCGTAAATGCGTAGCATTCTGCATTCCTTTTCAGAATAAACAAATATTTTTGGAGTGCTTTTAAGAAGAAAACAAAACATTGATTTGAAATGACGCAATACTTGGCACAAGAACCTAATTCATATAAAGCAACACGCATTCGTAAGTGTTTGGCTTCCACCGTATTTTCTTCAGGAGCCACGCTCGTTTCATTAAACCACATAAAAATGCCACGTCGTTTTGTTTCTATTCCAAATCCATGAACTCCCGCAGTACAGCTCCCTCTCGCTCCAGCCTTTTCTTTCCCAGAGAAGTAGTTATTGACAGAGGAATGGGCAAATAGCCAATATGTTCACAAAAGATAAGTTTCAGGATGCTGCTTCTTATTCTCATCTTTTGTTCAGAAAAGTTAGCAACATAAGACGACAGCTTTCTTGGCATAATATTAGATGTGTCAGAAAGCCAAACATGCCAATTACACAATGGGGGGGCCAGTGAATTTCCTAACTTCTTTAGTCAACAAACTCAGTGGCTTTCTGTGACAGGACCACTGATAGAAACTTCTCGCTGCTATGGTAACACTGACATGAATTGGCAATCTAATGCTGTAATGTCGTTCAGAATACATGAGATTCGTGTGCACTGTAAATGTATTTTCATCAGGTAGCAGAGTTTAGGGAATGTCAGCAGGTTATTTGAAAGATCGATTCAGATTCAAGAACGGTAAATGTAGTTTCTGAGCCGATTCTCCCTTGCTCCTGCTTTTAACTCATCTGTCCATGACACAAGATGGTAACTGTTAGCTCTGTATCCATGGCAACTCACTATAACTATGATCAGGAGGCCTGTGAAAATGGAACAGCAAACACTTACACGCCGTAAAGTTTCAGGAGTGACATCCGCATTTAAATGCGGGAGAGCCCGCTTAACTGTGTCTGGAATCAAATACTTCACATATAGAATGCGAAAAACAGTGTGACAAAAGAGTAGTATGTCCGAAAAGTCCTCGGATGACCTGCCACTTCCACAGAGATTCTGAAGTGCACATTCGATGGACACTTTACAATCCCATAAGGCCACGGGAGGGGATTTCTAAATTGAAGTGACGTGACGCAACTGATGCTCATTCATACTACCCCCATTAACACGCAGGGCTGGGTGGGTTACTTTTAAAACGTATTTCACAACAGATTACAAAATACATGCTTTAACAAGTAATTTGTAACGTATTTCGTTACATTACTCAAGTTTAGTAACTTAATCTAAATACTTTAGAATACTTTGGAATACTAATAAGTGTGGAACAAACACAAAAAAGGTCATTGCAAGTTTTTATCTCACAATTCTGACTTTTTCCCTCAGAATTGTGTGATATAAAGTTGCAATTGTGAGTTATAAAGTCAGAATTATGAGATATAAACTCACAATATTGAGAAAAGTCAGAATTATGAGATATAAACTCACAATATTGAGAAAAGTCAGAATTATGAGATATAAAGTGAAAATATTGAGAAAAGTCAGAATTATGAGATATAAAGTGAAAATATTGAGAAAAGTCAGAATTATGAGATATAAACTCACAATATTGAGAAAAGTCAGAATTATGAGATATAAACTCACAATATTGAGAAAAGTCAGAATTATGAGATATAAACTCACAATATTGAGAAAAGTCAGAATTATGAGATATAAACTCACATACTAAATTCAGAATTGCAAGAAAAAAGTCAGTATTGCAAGTTTATTTCTCCCAATTCTGACTTTATAACTTACAATTGTGATTTAAAATCTCGCAATTCTGAGAAAAAGAAGTCAGAATTGTGAAATGCAAACTCACAATTGTGAGAGAAAAAAAAATAAATTGTGAGAAAAAGTTGCAGTGACGAGTGAATTATAAAATGACTCACAAAACATGAAAGCAGTCGTGGATCATCAGGTCATGACAGGACAGTTCAGTTGACATTTGGGCAATTTTTTTAATAAATTCAGTCATTTTGTCTTGTTCAGGACAGAACTAAATAAAAATAACAACATTTTTATGATCCTCTTAAAAGTATTAAAATGTTGATGAAACTTAACTCCTCTTTTTCAGAAGGTCAGAGTCAGAGAATCACCAATTACTGTTTAAATGACATTAAAATTCAAAGTAATCACTTTGGTAATCTAAAACACTTTTCAGATGTAACTGTAATCTGATTACCACCCATTTAAAATGTCACTGTAATGAAATACACTTACTCAAATTGTGTATTTTAAATACGTAACTAAGTTACTTGTATTTCGTTACTCCCCAACCCTGTTAACACTATAGGTCTACTTACTCAGACAGATCGTGATCTCGGACGCAGCACATCACTCACTCCCGAAAAACTGCAACGATTTATAACCATAGTGACCTTCTGGCATCTGGAGTGTTTGGTATTCTGACCTAACAGTGACGAAGGGCTCGGCAACTGCACCTAATGTCGACGGAGACGCACGACCGTGTCCATTTATTGCAAGTGGGTTAGGATTGGTGTTGACGTTCATTCTGAGATCGAGTTTATGGAGTTATTAAAGTGAGCAAGTGCAGTTTGGTCTTATTTTCAGCATAAGGCTTTTCCATTTATTTAGTTTTTTATGAGCTTTTTCTTGCTTGCAAGATCTGGCAGGTCTCGTACCGCTCTCATTTCTTTCACCGCACATACAGACAATATCTGATGCACGTTAAGGCACTACAACTTTTGGCTGGATTTTGCTGTCGCAGACAGATTTCCAAGGTCTGTA
The DNA here is from genome assembly GCA_038088235.1 of Zacco platypus. Lineage (NCBI taxonomy): Eukaryota > Metazoa > Chordata > Actinopteri > Cypriniformes > Xenocyprididae > Zacco > Zacco platypus. The sequence goes on from CM076077.1 coordinate 33,182,489, forward strand.
ATAAAACCCCCAGATCGCCGCCAAATCGGTGCTCGTTGTGGTTGCTGATGCTTGTCAAAGATGAACATGTCAGCGACGTTATCTGAGCCGTTCTCCAGCAATCACAGACGTTTCAACAGAGTGTCTATTTACACTAATCGCAAATAGCGCCCCCTGTTGGCAAATGCTAGCCAATGTCTGGTTAGGCCACTCAAGTTTTGAAAGATTAGTTCACTTCTGAATTAAAATGTCTTGATAATTTACTCACCCCCCATGCCATTCAACAAGATGTTCATTTTTCATCAAAGTAACTCAAAGTAACGACTTTCCTTTTCGGTGTATGAGTCCGGCAGCGCTGTGAAATGGACATGATGGATACGCACAGATGCCAAATTTTCCATACTCTTCCCACATTGACATTGGCTTTCATTTATCTGAAAACTCTAGTTTTGAGCAGTATAAAGAAAAGCATCGCAACCACTTTTTGTGACACAACCAACTCCCTAATAATAATATTCACAGTTTTCAACATTCTGTTTACCCAAAAAATGGTGTCCATTATTATAGTTCGGTTCTTTTGTTCCAGACAAAAAAAGGACATTTTCCCAAGCATTTTTTCAGGGTTCTTGGTCTGTTTGTTTGGTGCACACTAGGGTTCAGATTTCTTTTTAATCCAACCAAACATGCCAAGTGTGAACGCACCCTGAGAGGTTGAAGTTGAAGCCACATTTCCATGTCAAATAACGCCAAACGCGCTATATTTAGAAAGACGACATACATGTGCCAGTGAGCTCTAATGATTTTATTTCACACTAAAAAGTCTTTTTGTTTGCCATAACTCTTTTCTAATGTCAATTATGATGAATGCTGTTTTTGTTTTCCACAGCATTGCTTAGTAAATCAAGGGAGGGCTACAAACATCTGCATAGTTCTGTGAAACTGGAGGCCCGCGAGTCCAGGTTGAAACAGAGGGTTCCAAATGCCACATTGAGCCACATGCTAATTAGTGCCGGAGAGAGTTAGAAAGATTTCCTAATGACACTCCCCCGGGGGATTCAACCACCAAACTCACAAAATTTCAGAGTGCGCTTCTGTCGGCTCTGACAGCGAGAGCAATGGGAACAGCTTTTACTGGGGGAAACAAAGACTTTGCTGAGCTCCTGTGGGAGGCTTCATTTGAATCCTCTGTCTCTCGCAGTAGCTGTAGCGTCAGTTCCTTCTAAGCAGTTACACGAAACAGCTGCATAATTGTGCCTCAAGCTTCAGTGCGTGGAGCACTGACATAGAACATAGAAGGGAATGGGAAAACTTCACTTGATTTCGGCAAAGTTTGAGTATACTCCCAATTCTGCTAAGAGGGACACATAGTTTAGTTTACTTCAGAAGCAGATGAAACCACAAAATGGAATGGAAACTAGTGCATCCATTCGACTGAGACTGTTTTCAGTGTATCCTGTTTTTAAGAGCTAAAAGTATGTCTTTACATCCACAGTTTAGGGATTAGGATTTACTGGTTAGCATGAGCTGTTCGCCCCTGCTGGTCAATGCTGTAACTGCATCATTTAATGGCCAAAAAGCATGGCTGAATTCGTAACTTCATATTAAAATATTACCATTTCTATCATATAAACATAGTGAGAGTAGTGTTCCAGTGTGCTGTTTCAAAACCAGCCAGCGCTTACTTTGTGTAGCTGGTACCGTGTGCGGCTCGAACTATCACTATCTGATCTGGTGGACTAAATGCCAAACTATAATTAGGTTTTTATAGGTATGCTAGTATATGCGTACATCAATACTGAACCCACAGATCGCACATGCACCTTGAAATTTTTTGCACTAATTAGTTTGTCCACAAGGTGGCACCACTGCTCCGGTACACTGTTTCGAAACAATGTTCCATTTTGTTTCAAATCAGTGGTTTGGAACGTGTATCAAACTGCCAAAGTCATGTGATTTCAGTAAACGAGGCTTCGTTACGTCATTACTGTTTCGAAACGTTTCACAATTTCAGTGGTTCGCCGCTGTGGGGCGGTGATCTCTGTGGGAACCCATGAATTAAGTGGGTTGGTTTTACCTAATCTCTGGTATCTCTCATTAGTAGGCATATAATTAAAAAGAATAATAGTAGTTAATTTGAGCCATCCATAGAACAAACAAAACAAGCACTGAAAATTGTTAAAGGATATAATATTTTATTATACAGACACATGATATTCAATGATCTTATATGATTAGTTAATTGCATTTGATAGATTTTACATTCAATAAAACATTTGCAATGGGTTTGTAAAAGGTGTTTTTATGCGTGAGTTTTACATGCATTTTAAATGCCATGGAATAAAAGTAAGTTTTAAGACTAGACTTAAAAGAGGAGTAGCGGCCAGCCTCACCGATATTGATAAAATATTCCATAGTTTAGGGCCAGGATCTGCAAAGGCTCTATCACCCCTATACTTCAGCCTTGCTCAAGGTACATCCAGGAGCATGCAGTCCGTCAACCTAAGTGATCTCGCAGGGACATCACTGTATGTGATCAGAGAGGTAGATCGCGGCTAGACCATTTATGGATTTATATACAAACACTATATGAGAGAGATATCTGGCTGATACCAACAGTGGTGCAGGTATGACATCACTTTGTAGGCCAATCGGCAGTTAGCGTCACACTGGTTCCCTCGACCAAAAACCCAATAGGATTTTTCCATAGGCTTCTGGATTATCGCAAAAAACAAGCTCTATGATTGTCACGATTGTCAGCTGGAATGCCCGGAAGATCCACTAGAGGGCACTCCACTCTGGACTCGTTTCACTCACTCACACTCTCACTTTTCACACAAACTACATTTCCCATAAGCCCCGTACCCAGTCTCTGATTACCGCACCAGCTGCACCTCATCACCCACACCACATATAAACACCGTTCACACATCACTCCCTGCGAAGTCTTGATTTGGTTTCCCTGTCATTTCCGAGCGTTTATTCCCGTGTCTGTTTTCCTGGTTTTGTGCTTGCCTGTTTTCCCTGTTTCCTGATTGTTCCCTGCCTGCCTTTGGATTTATTGCCTGTTTACTGACCTCGATCCTGCTTATCCCCTGTATACCCGTTTGCTGATCATTGACCACTGCCTATCTGATTACATCTACTTTTAATAAAGCTGCATTTGGATCCCACATGCAATGATCAACAAAAGTTTATGATACTTCATAAAGATAATTTTTACAATTTCGTCCCATTAAGCTTCCGACAACTCTTTCAGTTTTTATTTCCCAGAATAGTTTAGTGCACTAAACTAGGCTAGATGACGTTTAATGTCCCCTACTGCATCTGTAGTACAATTTAGCCACTTGTTAGCAACTGCCTTTTTCAAGACAAGTAACAGCTTAAAAAATCCCGAGGGGGGTAATGCTGATTTATTTTATGTTTTAGAATAAAACGTGAAAGTGTTTTGAGCTTGTTCACACCACAGACCTTATTTCAGCCATAATCCCATTCATTGTACTTTGGGACAATGGAACCGGAAGTGCTAAAATTCATTTCCGCATCTCAGCCTACAAAGTGATGTCATACCTGTACCACTCTATAACAGCTGAATTATCGCAATACCAAAGCACTGCGTTGATTCATAATTCAAATTCAAAATGAACCAAATATTCATAAATGCATAAGTCAATGAAAACAGACCGAATCAAATATTGTATTGAAACTTTCTTCAAAACCCTTACTTTGTGTTCTGCAGAAAAAAGAAAATCATTCAGGTTTGCAATTTTTTCAAGATTTAAATTTTTGGTTGAACTATTCTTTTAAAGTATTTTGCATTTTGACTAGGAAATTTTTGCACTAAAGGGGAGATTAATTGAGGTCATTGTGCTCTCGTTAGTATGCATTGGTCAAAACAGTATTCAAGGCCATCTAGTGATCGTCATCATCATCATAATAATGTTGATTATGGGGTGTTTAACAATTTGCTAGTTTCTTAAATTTTTTGTCCAAGTTTGGACAACTTATACTTTAAAACTCAGCATTTCTGAAGCATTTTAAATATTAATTCTTACCCCATACTCCTGGATTGTAACTGCTCAGCCCTGCAGTCAAGATTGTGTAACAAATATTGGTAAAGCTGGAGAACGACATGTCTGACAGCTCTGAGAGGGTTTCTTAACCATCAGGTCCTCAGGCTCAAGACTGTGTAGCAGTGTTTGAAACAGACTGATAAAAGAAACCCTCAGGCTACAGAACTGTTCGCACTGAATTCGCCAAGCAGACCTCCAAACTTCTTCTCCATCACCAAGACAGACTTATTCAGGCCGGCAAACATAGATGTGTGATGTGGCCTGTAGTGTAGTGAATAAAGTGCTCACCGTCGTGTTCTTGATCAAACACTCAGGAGACCCACGGGTAATTGTTGCATTGGATAAAGTGTGCTGTTAATGAGTGCATGTAAGTTTACATTCCTGCAGGGTTTAAATTGGAGTACAATTATCTTAAGCAGTTAGAAAAGGACGTCTGGTAGTAACGCAAACAGATAGTAGGTACTCAGAGAATGAGAGTAGCTTTTAACACATTATTTTACAGTATACTTGTTACATATGTTACATGTACAAACCCTACAGGAAATACATGCTAATTAATGTTACTCAGGACTTACACTGCAACAACACACCTTACAGTGTCATTGTTACATATGTTACATGGAGTTACTATAGTAATAACTATAAATTATACATAATTACATGCAACTGTAACCCCTCTTCCTGGGTACTACTCAACCCGCTCTGAGCGGGCCTCGAACCCTGGTCTTCTGGCATGGAAGTCAGACATTCTAACAAGGAGGCTAAAGGCTAGAGCATCTCTTCTGTTACACTCACCCACTAAAGCTCACTCGCATCCGGGTCACGGCACCAATGTAACCCTTCTACCCGGGTCCTACTCGACCCACTCCGAGCAGGCTTTGAACCCGGGTCTTCCGGCATGGGAGTCAGACGCTCTAACAAGGAGGCTGGATATGGTTTGATTATGGACTTTCTGCACCCTCAGATTCCAGATTTTCAAATTTTAAACCAAACTAAATCAAACCTAAACCAAACCCTCATCCTGAGGTGTAAGCGAATGTGATGAAGATTAGTTCACATGATCAATGGATCAGAAGTAAAATATTTTTCTAAAAGCTACCAAGATTTGGTTCCAACATTGACAAATGCAGATGCAGCCGTTTTTAACTGGGGCTCCATAGATTCTGCCATTGTAATTTAAAGAGACTCCTGTACTGTATCTCAGAATGCAAATGTAAATCACGTAAAGCTCTTCTAGTGATTGCCCATGTTCAGGATCGTCTGTGCGTTGATTGAAAGAACCTGTGCACAAATGACCTTTTTCCTCTTTCTCCATGATTTGTGAGATCTCTGGCGGCGATAATTTCAGTGACTGGGTCGCTCTTTCCACCCCTGATTCAAAATGCATTCAATGCAGAGAATGAGCAAAACACACCATTTTACTTCTGCCACATCACAAGATATACTGTAACATCAATAACACGCTTCACTTAATGTTACAGAGCTTGAAAATAATTGCCACAAATGAATAAGTGCCTTCTTAATCACTGTATTAGACATTTGGACTTATAGTAGTATATATTAGTAATAGATTTTTATATCTGAAAATGGTAAATTTGATTTAGGATACATTTACATGGCAACAATGTACTAAAAAGGTATTTCCGATTTCAAATCAACAAAAAATTTGATGAATTTGAGTCGTTTGCGTCACTGGATATTACTGTCGATCGTTTAACATTTTTATCTTAAAACAGTTATCAGATATTAAACACTTTGCAACTTGCATGTTACCACTCACTCTTTCACTGTTAAAACTAAAGCATTGTGTTAGAATTCACACTCTGTGAATAAGCCCCGCCTTCTTTGATTTGATTGGCTGTCTCATTTTGACATTGATGAGTGCTGTTAGTCTACTGAAATTTGTGAAATTACAAAACTGACTTTCCTGCTCTGGCCCTGAGGATCACAACTCATAGGCTCTGAAGAAACAAACAATACTGACAACACAACAACATTAACAGCATTTAATAGAAATTAAACATTTGGAAAACTTCATTTGCAGTCACTCAAGTGTTCCAGAGTTCTAGCACACTGTTTATGCTTTGGCAACACATTCATCGCTGCATACCAATAAGACATTTTAAATTGAACTTAAACCCACTTATTTATTTATTTATTTATATTTTTGCTATGTAGGAAATTGTTCATTATGTAATTATGTTAACTAGGATGAAATCTGTCAGTAGAGTTAGCAGAGGTATGCCTATAGAGCTAATGTTGGCTAATAATCTTGTTTTTCATGCACATTTATTGAGACAACAAAACCAAACGAAATTAACAGTCGATATGTGGGTGTTTCTTTGTGGAATCTTGTCTGTCAACTGAAGGTGGTTTTATGTAGAAAATGATTTGGAAAAGCCACTAGAAGTTATTTGTTTTCAGAGAAAGAGTGTGATTCGAGGTGATGTGGGCAACAACATCAGGAATAGTTCATTTAAAAATTGAATATCTGTCATCATTTACTCACTCTTATGTAGCAAACTCATATATTGCGTTACAGTTACAGTGAATGGGGCATGAAAGGGATTTTCTGAAGCTATTCAATATCTTTGTGTGATGAACTTGCTATTTCCATTCCAGTGAGCTGTTTATTTCATGGACTGAGTTTGTCTGAAATGTGTTTCCCAAAAGCATCAGTAGCAACAAAGTTTCATTCTTACCATCATAGTTAAATGTTTTGGTGTTTCCTGAAACCAAAATTCACAATCAACATCACAAGTTCTGTGATGTGATGTGGTTAGAAGCATAGTTTTTTGTTTTGTTAGCATGACACACAGATAATGCTTTTTATGGGGGAAAAAAGCAAGCTAACATGCAGTGCATTCTTTTTCTATCATAATGCACCCTGCCACAAAGCAAAAATGGTTCAGGAATAGTTTGAGGAGCACAAGAACGAGTTTGAGGAGTTGACATGGCCTCCGAGTTCCCCAGATCTCAATCCAATCAAGCATATGTGGGATGTGCTGAACAAACAAGTCCGATCCATGGAGGCTCCACCTCACAACTTACATGACTTAAAGGATCTGCTGCGAACATCTTGGTGCAGATCCCACAGCACTCCTTCAGGGGTTTAGAGGAGTCCATGCCTCGACGCGTCAGGGCTGTTTTGGCAGCAAAAGGATGACCAACACAATATTAGGAAGGTGCTCATAAGGTTATGCCTGATTGGAATATTTGTAACACAGTTTGTAAGAACGGGAAGAAGGAGGCGGGAACTGGCGAACGTTCGACGCAACTTTAATAATAAAATAAAAAGGGCGTAAGAAAGTAAAAGGGCGCCAGTCGCCGTGAGGAACATAATAAACATAATAAAACAAACATAATAAAACACAACATAAAATCCAGGCCTGGTCCTCTCTCGTCCTTCACTGTCGTCGCTCCTCCGTGAGAGACACGAGACCGGTGTAGCGCGCAGCTGACGCTCATTATCAATCACGTCACCTGCTCGTCACAATATATAACTGAGACAAGTGAGGCCTGCAGTTCTTTGGATGTTGTTGTGGGGTCTTTTGTGACCTCTTGGATGAATAGTCTCTGCGCTCTTGGGGTAATTTTGGTCGGCTGGCCACTTCTGGGAAGGTTCACCACTGTTCCATGTTTTCACCATTTGTGTATAATGGCTCTCACTGTGGTTCACTGGAGTCCCAAAGCTTTAGAAATGGCTTTATAAGCTTTTCCAGACTGATAGATCTGAATTACTTTCTTTCTCATTTGTTCCTGAATTTCTTTGGAACTTGGCATGATGTCTAGCTTTTGAAGATCTTTTGGTCTACTTCACTTTGTCAGGCACGTCCTATTTAAGTGATTTCTTGATCGAGAACAGGTGTGGCAGTGATCATCCTGCATGTGGCTAGAGAAACTGAACACCGCAGTTAAATGTTTTAACAGGTGGAGCAAACACTTTTTCACACAGGGCCATGTAGGTTTGGATTTTGTTTTCCCTTAATAATAACAACCTTTATTTAAAAACTGCATTTTGTGTTTACTTGTGTTATCTTTGACTAATATTTACATTTGTTTGATGATCTGATACATTTAAGTGTGACAAACATTCAAAAAAAAAAAGAAATCATGCATAATCATCTTTAAATTACTATTTATAGGTATGTGTTTGGGTAAAATTAACATTTTTGTTTTATTCTATAAACTACTGACATTTTTCCCAAATTCCAAATAAAAATATTGTAATTTAGAGCATTTATTTGCCAAAAGCAACAACTGGTCAAAATAACAAAAAATATGCAGTGGTCTCTTAATTTTTTCCTGAGCTGTATATATATATATATATATATATATATATATATATATGATTAGGACTGGCTGTCAAGCATCTAAGGTCTCATGTTATATAATATTATTATATTGTAACAAGAGACCTTTAGATGCTCATCCTCATTCACTTTCATGACATTTAAATTAATGATTCTTAAAAGAAAAATCATTATTGTATTATTATTGTATTCCTTTAAGTCGCATGTCCATGGATTGAACTCAAACAGTGTTGAAGGTGTTCACTGATGTCATTTAAAAATCACAATGTCCATTTACTGGCTCAATGTTTGAGTCATTATTCATTTTCGTAAAAGGCTTTGTCATCTTTCTGCCTGTAACATTTCTGTTGTGTCCATCTTTGAATGTGATCCACTTTGAAAATTCTTGTTTCTGTTACGGTTTCCTAATGCTGTTGGCGTACGTCTCGTTCGACGTTGTTTTCTTCACCGGTGTCACTGGGATTTGCACATTCTCAATGAGGCTAACAGTGAATTCAAGATGAAAGAGTGTAAAATACATTGTGTTTTACAGGTATAACAGTGTCTGAGAGAGTTTATTCAACAGGTATCAGGATGAAACTATTTAGCAGCATGTCAGTGAAGAACTGATAGAGGTTTGGCAATGCATCTGCTCGCTAGTCTTGAAAACAACTTTTGATCTTTTTTGAAAGGACAGTTTGTTGAAGCCTCAAGATAAATGGTCTGCAATAGTTGGTGCAGTTGCCAGTTATTCCCTATAATTTAGGTAAAAAAAAATAAAAAAATGTCCTGCTGTGAGATGATTGCTTTGCTGTTTGGACTCGGTGTCTGATGTTGTTGTCTTAAGACACACGAAGTCAACGCAGTGAGAATCTTCTCAAGATCAGTAGCGCTTCTGTCACACACAGATGTCTTCTCTCTCGTATTGGCAACACTTCAGTCATATCAGCTGTGACTCGAGTGTTTTTACCTGACACACAACGAGCTGTGCATCGCTAAAAGACTCTCTGTAGCAGCAGATGTCACTGGCATGTCTGCAGTCACAGCGGAAAAGAGGAATGAAAGTACATCCCTTGCATTTTGTCTTCTGGTTGTAATTTATTTACGGACTGAGGCGGGTGTGTTGTTTATCGAATCATATCTACTTATCCACCCCCCTCTCCAAACATCTTAATCATTTGTAATTATACACTGACAAGATTTAAATGCATTCCGAAAAACCTGATTAAGCAATACAATTTCCACATCCTAGTGCTGTTACTGAACTGCAGTATGTGAGATTTTTATTTTTTTTTTGTCTACACAGTTAAAAATTTTCCCGTTAAAAAACAGTAAAGAACTGGCAGCACGGTTGCCAGCAAGATACTGTAAAATAACAGTATCTTACTGTTGGTGAAATTTACAGTTGGCTACTGTTTATTAAAAAACAGTAAAGAACTGGCAGCACGGTTGCCAGCAAGATACTGTAAAATAACAGTATCTTACTGTTGGTGAAATTTACAGTTGGCTACTGTTTATTAAAAAAACAGTAAAGAACTGGCAGCACGATTGCCAGCAAGATACTGTAAAATAACAGTATCTTACTGTTGGTGAAATTTACAGTTGGCTACTGTTTATTAAAAAAACAGTAAAGAACTGGCAGCACGATTGCCAGCAAGATACTGTAAAATAACAGTATCTTACTGCTGGTGAAATTTACAGTTGGCTACTGTTTATTAAAAAAACAGTAAAGAACTGGCAGCACGGTTGCCAGCAAGTTACTGTTAAATTAACGGTGTCTTCCTGTTGGTGAGATTTACAATTGGCTACTGTTTTTGCAAATACAGCATAAAACTGTTTATACATTTTACAGTAAAATTCTGAGAAACGCATTTATAGTTTGTGGATGTTTATTTTCAGCTCTTCACAAAAGGGCATATTTACAGGATTTTAGTGTAAATAATACAAATATACTACATGGTATTGTATAAGCTATTGAGAAGTGCACTGCTAGCAAAAAGGATTCAGTGTTTAAATGTACCCAATGATAAAAAAATATCAGAAGAAAAACAGTTGAAAATCCATGTGTGCTAACTGGAGTCTTCTGTTCTGAAAATACTGTAAAGAACTGATTTATTTCCTTCGAGCAGTAAATACGGTAAAATGCTGTTATATTTTGTCTACATCATTTCACAAAAAATAAATAATAAAACCAGTAAAGTACTGCTTTTGAACAGAACAGGATTATACTGTTGGAAATTTGCCGTAAATTAACAGCAATTTCTAACAGTGTAATCAAAACACATGGACTTGCAAAATCTATTCGATTTGGTATTACTTTAATCTGTTAGTTCAGGTAGAACTATAATCATTTCAGGGTTTTTTTTTTTTTTGCATTAATTTAATCTATTAGTTCTAGTATTACATTAAATCTGGATTAAGCTTGTCATCTGGGGTATTACAGGAAAACGCTGAATATAGACACTAAACTTTAATCTTTTAGAGTAATTGGATAAATTTGGATCATTTTATTCTTTGTTATATCAGAGGTTTCAACCCAGAAATGGGTCAAAGGTATGTTCTGATTGGGTGACAACAGTGTGCATCAATAGCAGGATAAATATGAATAGCTTTTGCTATTATTTTTCAATGCTTGCTTCCTGTATCTTTAGATGTTGACATCAAAGGTCCAATCAAACTCGGCTGTATATTAGTGCAATTACATCTGTCACGTAGTGAGCCAAATTATACAGATAACAAAAGCTACATAAAATTCAGGTTCACTTGAAGCAACGTATGCATTGCAGTCACTGGCTCCTGAAAGCATGAAACCATAAAAGTAAAAAAGGCCTGTGACTTTGTGTTCAAAAGAAAGCGACACATCACTGCGAATCATCAAAAAGTGTGTATGCTGCACAGGAGCAAGAACTCATTGTGCATTTGCAGGTTCATCGTACTGTGAGTATAATGTCGCTCACCACATTTTACTTTTCTTTTGTATGATAAACAATCTCGACGCTGTGTTGGGCCGTCACTCAATGTCAGTGCTGGACGAAGAACACAAATCAAATACTGGAGTAAAAGCACGGATACGTATAATAAAATATTACTCAAGTGAAAGTATTTATTGCTCCTTTTCATTTTCAATTATTAAAATTAATTTAATTTTCTATTACATATTTTATATAATCCTATTGCTCAAAATAATTATGAATTGTCAAATAGCCGGCACTAGTCAGTATCGATGGAAGATTAGTGGAGATAAATAAAATGTAATGTGTGTTGACAAACAATATGGCTAAGTACATACAATTCCAAGAAATTGCTACATTATTATTGCTAATAATAACATAATTGCGCAATTTTAATTTGTGTTAGAGTTGCACGATTCTGGATAAAATGAGATTCAAGATTTTTTTTTTCTTTCAAAAAGAGATCATAATTCTCCCATGATTGTGAACAGACAACTAAATCGCTGCAGTCTATTGAATTTAATTGAATTATTTAAAATGGTTTTGGATGAATGATTCAATGACTCACACTTGTTTCATTACTGGATGAATTAATGTTTTTGTACAAATCTTTTCAATGAATCATTCAATATCAAATAGTTTAACAGTCACTTGTCGGCACCTAGTGCCGTAACGATGTAATTGATACATCGTTATTTGAAGCCAAGTTAGTTTTAAATTTTGATTTGATCTGTAGACACTGGTGTGGACGTGTGCGCTTCACAGATCGCCCTTTACAACAGATTTAGTTCCCAAACAACTGACAGTTGTGACCTGAATATAAGTTTCAGTTATCATAATTAACCCTAAAATTCAACATTAGTAGTCAAACTTAATTTTCGCCATCAGTCGAGCACGCACTCAGGGATCCCCCGGTTCTTGGCTAATTTTCAGACAGAGTTGTAAATTCAGTTCACTGGAGACTCGCTCTGAACGAGAAAAAATACTTTGTTACTGTCCACCACTGCTCAATGTCCAGTTACTAACACAGGCTTTGTTGGAAAAAACATCTCAAAAAGAAAATTACCTTTAAAAATCACTGCAGTTTCCGTCTGACGTGAACTCTAGTAGCAGTACAACACCATCAACTTTTATTCATTTTCATACGAATTATGGTGCAGATTATTGATTAATAGCTTCTCATTTTCATGGTTCCTCGCACAAAACTATGTTTTGAGCTTAAAACGCTTTTACCATAGTGAATGATTTGTAAACGAGTACATTTTATTACTAATACAGCTTTATATGCTTGACTTTTCGAACTAAGTAAACTTGCTCGGTAACTCACCTGGTACAGCATTGCTCTTGAGATATGGAGCGTCTGGATTAAGGCTGTTGATTTAATGCGTTTATTTAATTAAGTAGTTATAGGAAAAAAATATGTTAAAACTTAACGGACTTATGTTGGTGCCGTGACCCGAACGGGTATGTAGCAGCCAACAACAGCACAGATTAATTAAAAAAAATACATATTTTTTATTATTCAGTGTGTGTATATACAGGGAGTGCAGAATTATTAGGCAAATGAGTATTTTGACCACATCATCCTCGTTATGCATGTTGTCTTACTCCAAGCTGTATAGGCTGGAAAGCCTACTACCAATTAAGCATATTAGGTGATGTGCATCTCTGTAATGAGAAGGGGTGTGGTCTAATGACATCAACACCCTATATCAGGTGTGCATAATTATTAGGCAACTTCCTTTTCTTTGGCAAAATGGGTCAAAAGAAGGACTTGACAGGCTCAGAAAAGTCAAAAATAGTGAGATATATTGCAACTAAAAACTAAAAACTAAAACTTCCAAAAATATTCAGCTTTGATATTAATGAGTTTTTTGTGTTCATTGAGAACATGGTTGTTGTTCAATAATAAAATTAATCCTCAAAAATACAACTTGCCTAATAATTCTGCACTCCCTGTATATATATATATATATATATTTTTTTTTTTTTTTAATTTTTTTTTTTTTTTTCTAGAGATACTTTTTGTAATGTCTATTTGATACTTTTCTCATTTAACACAATAATGTCTTTACATTATATTTTGGGGGTAATTTCTCAGCCGATTTTGATGTGTGATTAATTTGCAGTGAATTGAATTAATTAGTCACCACATCGTGTAATTAATTCGAATAAAAAATGTTAATCGCTTGACAGCCCTAGTTTGGATACGAGTCCTGTGAAACAGCAGTCATGAAAAGAGCTCAAAGACTTTATATCTCATGTTTGCTTTTGTGAAACACTGTGGGTTCATCTACGTTAATTTCATACATAATAGAATATCTGCGCACTTTTAACACCAGTCCCTGATCATTTCACTTTTAAAGCGTTGTGAAACGTGCAAGAAGCAACATGAAATTTGCAGAAATATCGCCACAGGCACATTGCCTATTACATATTTACATGATTGTCTTTATTCAATTTTGACAAATTTAAGCCTCATATAATAGCAGAAAACATATTAGTGTATATAACACACTGGCGGCCAAACAACAGAGGTAGCGGCTAATATGAATCTCCACATCATCAACACTCTGTCTGCTTTGATGTGAATTTTTCATGCTCTTGTATCATTAATGATTTGCACTGCCTGACAAATACGCAGGTATAAATCAAACCAGAGAGATTACATCCTAAAGTATTTAAGAGCCATTCTGAGCTCGCTAAGCTCCCGTGGAATAGATGTAATGTAATTAATTTGCCTTGTTTGCATTGGCTAGGGTCATTCAGGTTAATTGAGTCTTACTTCAAAACACTGGCAGAGAGCCACACTTTTTGCCTGTACAGTATACCGTCTTTAATTAATATTAAAATAGACGGCGACAGGTTATGTCAGCCAATGACAGGCAAACAGAGTATAAACAAAAACAAAGTCGGTCTCACTGAAGCGCCTGACAGATATTAGGAGGCAATGCGGCTAATCAGATACCTGCTGTCAAACGGAGGGTCCGCCAAACTCACTGTGGGATTCTGACAACCGAACAAATGTTGCAGATTGTCTGAATGAGTGAAATTGGTTTCAAATAACTCAAATAAAGTAGATTCATGTGGAGGTCACAGATGCAGTTTTTGACAGAGGCTTGATTCAAAAAAAGACTATTTTGTGAAGTTTCAACTATTCTGAGAAAGTTGTTTTATAGTCTCTGTGACGAGCAGGGCGGGCGAGAGCCGTGAGGGAACGGCGCGAGGCCGGTGACGCGAGTGATAGTGAGCGTCAGCTGCGCGCTACACCGGTCTCGTATCTCTCACGGAGGAGCTCCGGAAGCATAAAAGAGGAGTGACGACTGTGAAGGACGAGAGAGGACCAGACCTGGATTTTATGTTGCGTTTTATTTTGTTTGTGTGGGCGGCAGTCGCTGTGAGGAACTGCCACCCTTTTACTTTCGTTTTATTGTTTGGTTATTTTATTATTAAAGTTTGTTGAATGTTCACCGGTTCCCGCCTCCTTCTTCCCGTTCTTAAGAACTGTGTTACATTCTTTCCTCCCAGGTTTCGGCACCAATGTAACACAGTTCTTAAGAACGGGAAGAAGGAGGCGGGAAGAAGGAGGCGGCGAACATTCAACATGCTTTAATAATAAAATAACCAAAAAAAAAAAAAAAAAGCTCCTCTTTTATGCTTCCGGAGCTCCTCCGTGAGAGATACGAGACCGGTGTAGCGCGCAGCTGACGCTCATTATCACTCGCATCACCGGCCTCGCGCCGTTCCCTCACGGCTCTCACCCGCCCTGCTCGTCACAGTCACATTATAAATTTGTAAACACAACAAGCCTCATTATCGATGAAATATTCGGTTACACTTTATTTAGTATCAGTATTATAGTTTAATTATACATTTGAGCACTGAGTAAAGACAATTAACTACTGTAGGGTTAGGATGAGGGTTTAGTTTAGGGTTAATTGCATGTAATTAAGCATAATTTCTAGCTATTACTATAGTAAATACACGTAACAATGACACTGTATACCAAATATTCTTTTGGATTGTAAAGCTCTAATGTCTGGGATTTGGTGGGCTTTGAATAATTCTGGAAAACTGTGATGCATTAGCACTTTTATTGGGAATTTTGAACATCATGCGAAATATTTAGACAGATGGAGCAGGTTATGGCAGAGGCTCTTACACACAAACGTTATCTCTTAATCCACTGTATGGATTTGATCATGTATTAGTCTAATACTTAATTAACCACCTTAATTTAGTTTCTTGTCTAAGTATGGTTTATCCATGGGATTTCACACACTTTAACTCTGCCAGGACCTTCATTTGCATTGTTGAAAGTGGTTAGAAAATTAGACAATGATCGTGTTGCCATTTTGATAGCAGTCTGGTCTATTTTTATGACTGTAAAGCCTGAGAGGTTTCGAATCTCATGCTGTTGAACAGCAAAACAGGCTTGAAGGTGCATTGCTTCTTGATTAAATATCAAATTACAACCAAATCACCATTATTTGTCTACATTACATTAATATTCAGTAAATACCGCCTAGATCATCTCTTTAGAAACATTTCCAGTCCATTTGGTATTTAAATTCACTATGAATCCACACTGTAACCCATTAGTTGTTAGAGTTTCATGTTCTGTCTATCTGTTTCCCCAGTCCTGTCTTCAGTCACGTGTTCCTTGTTTTGAGTTTTAGTCCTGCCATTTGTCACATGGTCTTTGTTTTGAGTTTCAGTTCGTCATTGTATCTTTATTAGTCTATCGTCTTCAGCTGTGTCTTGTTTGTAATCATGTCAGTCACCTGTGCCCTATTCGTTATCCTCTTGTGTTCCTCTGTATATATTCCCTCTGTGTCAGTCCAGTGATTGTCAGTCGTTAAAGTTTCGTGGAGATGTTATGTTCATGTTCGTGTCCTGTATTCCTTGCCCTGATTCCGTTCAGCAATAAACTGTTGGCAGTTTATATACCGTCTTCGAGTCGTAATCCAGCATGTCATGTTACATTAGTTTACTTCTATAATGTGACAAAAATGTGAAAAAAAAACTACGATTTCACTTTTTTAACTTTAGTTAGTGTGTAATGCTGCTGTTTGAGCATTAACAACATCTGCAAAGACGCTAAATGAAGTTAAATCTTTTTCAGAAATCACTTTTTAAGGATTAGAGCAAATCTAAATGTTGGTATTTTGAGCTAAAACTTCACATACACACCAGAGACTTTTTACATCTTGTGAAAAGGAGCATCCGACGTCCCCCTTTAATGTGAAGTGGACACATGAATCATTTATTAATTATGAATGCACTTTTTTTTTTTTCTGGTGAAATTTTATTATAGATATTATTGAGTATTATGCCCAAATATTGAGGAATCCATGGTATAGTGTCCTGGGCTATTGATTTATTCTCTAGCACAACTGCAGTTGTTCACATAACGTCAGGACAGCCGATCCGGCCTCGTTATTACAGTTTCGTCCACCCAGTCACTGACAAACAGAGGCCAGTCTCTGAACCTGCATCGTCACAATCTTTCTTAACTTGAGTCCTCTCGTTGAATTCCTGAAGCCGGGATGAATCGGAGCTCTCTTGCGGATGGCTGGAAAAGGCCAGCGCTGAGGCTAAGACAATGATCAATGTGGAAATTAGGACGATTCCTCATGTGCTGGCTTGCAGACATCAGTTTGCCTTGAGTGCTGCGGTACGAGGACACAGTCCACGTCTAATCTGTCAGCATTGGGTAAAGTGGCGACATTGCTCTCGTAAACCATAGGTGAGTAAATAGACACTTAATCATCTGTGTCTGTCTGCTAACGCTGCAAGGACATTAGAGCAACAGGCGAGAGCTGCCACACAGGGACAGGAGTATGAAGTGCTGAAAGGAGGAAACACAAATGTGTATGTTTCTGGCAAGATAAAAATAGATGACCTCTTTCAAAGCACGGACAGGTCCAGGTGAGGGAATCACACGTGTCCAGTTTATATTTCACTCCAGAATTAAGAGAAACAAACCAAACCTGTTTTTTTTTTTTTTTTTTTTTTTTAATAGTTATATTATTTTTATTAAGTTTTATAGATTGAAATTAAATTTACAGTAAAAAAAATACATTTGATTAACTGTATGAAATGAAATTAATATGCCAAAATACTAAAAAATGACCAAACATGTACAGCAAAAGCATAAGGTGTACCAAAACCCTGATGTACATAACTGATAATAAGAATAAGAAAAAGAAAAACTAAAAAGAAACAATTATTCAAATTGAAAATGAGCTGGGAATGTCAGTTTACTTTTTTTCATTGTAAATTATAAGATGGTTTGTTATTTGTCACTTCCATGGTACATTTAACAGTATTTTATTGTCAAACTAGAATGTACATTTCCTGAAGAAAATGTGAATGGTGCTTGCAGTGGCAAAATTCGGCACTCGGTTACTAGGGTGTTTCTACGCAGTTTCTAAGGTGTTCTGGGTGGTTGCTAGGCAGTTGCGATGGCAACATGGGTGGTTGCTAGGGTGTTGCTAGGCAGTTGCTAAGGTACTTGGGGTGGTTGCTAAGGTGTTTGTTGCTAGACGGGTTCTAAGGTGTTCTGGGTGGTTGCTAGGGTGTTGCTAGACAGTTACTAAGGTACTTGGGGTGGTTGCTAAGATATTGCTACATGGTTGCTAGGGTGTTCTGGGTGGTTGCTAGGCAGTTGCTAAGGTACTAGGGGTGGTTGCTAAGGTGTTTGTTGCTAGGCGGGTTCTAAGTTGTTCTGGGTGGTTGCTAGGCGGTTGCTATGGTAACCTAGGTGGTTGCTATGGTGTTGCCAGGCAGTTGCTAAGGTACTTGGGGTGGTCACTACGGTGTTGCTAGGTGGTTGCTAGGATGTTCTGGACGGTTACTATGGTAACTTTGGTGGTTGCTATGGTGTTACTAGGTGGTTGTTTTTATAGAGTTCTTATCATGTTCTCAGCCCACTTTACCACTTAGCTAATCAGTATTAGCATGTAGCTATTCACTGCTAGCTAGTAAAGAAATTAACCAATTTACAGGATTTTAGCATCGAATTTTATTTTTAAATTGCAATTTTTATTTATTTGGGGTTTTTTGCACTAGAACCCAAATTCTCATCATTGTTCACTGTGATTGTCACATTCAGTTTTGAGTTTTGTTTCATGTCTTTTATTTTGAAAAATTTCCCGTTGTCATGTTCGTGGTTTGTCATGTGCTTCCCCTGTTCGGGTCTCTTGTTTTCATTGGTTCTTTGTTCATTGTGTCGCTTTCTGATTGGTTCATTGTTTCATTGTGTTCAGGGCCACATTCATGCTCAAACCGGTGCGCGACGTTTTGCTGGTTGGTCATGTTTCCTGGAAACGGTGTGCAACAGGGTTTCAGATGCGTTCTCTTGTTTGGTGGGAGTGTCAATGTCGTCAAAACGTCCGCCCATTCAGCAACGGGTCCAACTAAAGTCGTTTACGAATGTGTCCGCTGCAGCTCGGTATATGCAACAATTGAAGATATCAGAAGACGTGTAAAAATAAAGCATATCAACAAGATGAACCACAACCATCCAATCCATTCCCAACGGACAAATTCAAGCGCTACATTTGTTCTCGTTCCAGAGCTGTTTCCCTCGGATATACGTCACAATAGGGAAGAAAAGACTTGTGCAACTTCTGTTACATGATGACTTTAAGGTACAATGCTTTCCACATAGGTGCAAGTGAGTGTGACATCTTAAATGCGCAGTCCATGTCACGTGAAAAACAGTTTGGCGACTTCTTCCACTGTACTAGTTTGTTTTTCAGATATTATTTCAAGTAAACTTCTGTTAGAGTTGACCGAAAGTACTGCATATTGTTTAAAAAAAACGGGGAAACACAAAAAGCTCAGCGCAGTACCATCAGAGCAATTATTCTTTCAAAAGCAGGACAGAGAATGACACTCTTTTCACAGCCACATTAAACATAAGAGATGGGCTCATTTTAGTCTTTTCTTGTAGAGAGGCATTCTATTCTGACATTATCTTCAGTTGGGTGGAGAAGTCTTTTATATTTTTCTAAAGGAGCAAATGAAAATCAATGAGAAAAAAATATTTCACTAGACTCTTTTTGTATGCTCAATACGAGTTCCACTGTTCCTCCAAACAATTATGGACAAACTCTCGAGTTTGCGGCCGTATCTCCCGCTAGCCGATGACAGGGCAGGAGTTCATGCAGAAACTTCAGGACACCTATCAAGAATTGATCGCTTCTCTGTTCTGCTGCAATCGCTCGAGAACGAAGCGACGCCTGCTGATCAATCCGGTCAACTAAGTGGAACTCGTCAATGTTTCAGAGAGTCGTGAGCTGTCTGTCTGAACTATTAACTGGAACGTACTGTGATTATCGTCATCCACACCATCTGTAAACCCACACATGCATTATGGCGTGAGTTTAACTGTAGTTAAACAAAATGAGGAGAGTAGAAATGTTGAAATTAAGTGTTATGTGTTTAGCAAGATTAGAAAAAGGGGAGACTTGATGTTGTTTAATAGTGTTCGATGTTCAATTATGTTGAAATTATAAGAACCGTTTAAATTACAGTGGGTTACCATTGTGGGGAAGAGGGGAGCATTTGCTTAGGCTGTGGTCTGATTCATCACTGCGTTTCCCAAAAAACATTCCATGCTTGGCATTTAGCATTCTAATATGTGTTATTGCTAGCTTATAGTTTGATAGCTAGCTAATACAATCTTATTATCCAGTCATGGGATTCAGAAATATAAAAAATTGAATTAATTAATCATATTAGGGAACTGCATAAAACTCCTGTTAGGAAACCATACTAATGTAATCTTATAATTCAGTCATGTGACACAAATTAAATCACTTCGAGACTACTTAATTGGGTTATTTAAAAAATGACTTCATTCCATGATGTTGAAATTGTTTGCTTAATTTAATTGATTCATGTGGAACTGATTTACATGATTAAATCATGTAAATCCAACATACCTTTGTTACATGTTGTCTTGTTCTGTTTGTTCCCACCACCATCATCCATTCATTGTCGTCAGTCTCATTTATGTTAAAGTCCCGTGTTTCCATTCAGTCCTTGTTCTGTCGTTGTTGTTGATTTGGTGTAGGTTTCCTGTTGTCATTAAAAGCTATATGTTTATACTTCCTTGGTTGAGCGCTTCGTTTATGGATTACACGTAACAGTACGACGGAACCCTAAAGATGACAGACACTTCAGTCTGTGTTATGCCGGCAGGGGAGGATCTCCTGTGGGATCTGCGGCATGGTGGTCCGTTGTAGAGGTATGTGGAGGATTTCCTCAAACTTTCTCATCTGGTGAGCTGGGATGACGCTGCGCTGACTGTTTGCTTCCTGATGGGTCTGAATGAGAATTTGATCCGTTATTACGATGAACCTGCCTGGAATTTCTCCCTCATCTAGTCTATTAACCTTATTATTTATTTAAATGGTTCAGACTTTGAAGTTGAGGAGGTTATAACGGATTGGGATCCGTATCCCGTCTCATTGGAGGCACGCGCAGCCTCTCCTGCTCACTGCATGTCGACGCCCTCCACATATCCGTCCAGCGGTGCGGGCCATTCCTGTCTGCCGCCTGCGCTTACCCACAGGGCGTTGAATACCAACTTCCTCCTCTGTCCGGCGCTTCTCCTGGCTTCCGCTCCCGACCCTCAGCACGAGAAGGCCACTATTCCCGGGTCTCAACGCGAGATGGCCGCCGCTCTATGCCGTAACGCGAGTGCAAGCTGCAGCGCAAAGGTGCTCATTCCAGCTGAGGAATGGCTTACAGACTTTTCCTCAGAGCCTGAGCTCCTCCCTGTATCTCCAGCAGCGCCTGAGCTCCCTGAACCTCCAGCGCCTGAGCTTCCACCGCCTGAGCTCCCTGAATCTCCTGAGCCAGCTCCAGACCTTCCGACGCCTGAGCCAGCTCCAGACCTTCCGACGCCTGAGCCAGCTCCAGACCTTCCGGTGCCTAAGCCAGCTCCAGACCTTCCGCCACCTGTCATAAGTCCATGGCTGTAGAAGCCAAGAAGGCCACGCCGCCCTGGACGCTCTGGCCAATTATTATTATTATTATTATTATTATTACGATTATTTCTTTCCTGGTCAGCATCATGAAATGGAAGACAGAAGGCCTGCAGAATGATAGATCTAGCCACATTAGGAGGGACCTTGGGGATGCACCCTGGTGTAGGGTGAAGGAATTCCTTTATCATGCCAGGCACAAAATCCAAGCATGAATGTGCAACCGACAGACCTTACAGATCTTCTATCCTTTTAAGAGAAGTGATAGCTAAGAGGAACAATGTCTTTAGATTCAGGAACTTGACTGAAACCTCTTCAATAGGCTCAAAGGGAGACAGGGAATGGCCTTGGAGCACCACGACCAAATCCCATGCCGGTACCCTAGTGCGTACTTCAGGCCTCAGCCTCAGCCTCAAAGTTATGTGGCTGCCACATAAACCTTTAGAGTGGGTGGGGATAACCCTGCATGAATCGGTCTTGCAGGAACTCCAGAACTGTACCAAGAGGGCAGTTAACTGGGTCCAGCTGACGACCACTGCACAAAGAAGTGGACAAAGAAGTCTTCCCTTCAGGGCATACAGTTTCCTCGTGGAGGGATTTCTGGAGTGAAGAATGGTTTCAACAACCTCTATGAGCTGGGCCCCCTCAGAGGACAAGCCCACAGCTTCCCCGGGAATGGAGTTCTTGGCAGGGCTGAAATATTGAGCTCCCTGCCAGGGACAGAAGATCCCTCTTGATCGGACTCTCCCAAGAGAGCAGCGAATTAGATCTGAGAACCAGACTCTGCCCGGCCATAGAGGGGCAAGGTGAGACAAAGCTTGTCCCGGCGAACTCTCTCAAAAACTCCTGGGAGCAGAGCGATTGGGGAAAAGTGTACAGACCTAACCTCGGCCACACCTGAACCATGGCATCCAGTCCAAGTGGAGCTGGATGTGTATGGGAAAACCAGAGTATACGGTGAGACATCTTTCGGGACGCAAACAGATCCACTTGTTCCTGGCAGAACAACCTCCATATCTGCTCCACCACCTTGGGGTGGAGTCTCCATTCCCCGGGCCTCAGCTCCTGTCTCGACAGGATGTCTGCTCCATGGTTTTAGCACCCAGGGATGTAAGCTGCCCTGAGTGACAGCAGTTTTCCCTGGGACCTCAGGAGGATTTGGTGCGCTAGTTTGCAGAGTGGACCCGAGTGCAAACCCCCTGGTGATTCATGTAGGTGACCACCGAGTGTAGTTAATTTATGTATATCAGCACTGGAGAAAACAGTGACGTAATCGTCCGGCTCAGCTCAGTTCACATACAACAGCGCCAATGCAGGCATATCAAAAACACTCCTGAATATCAAGCAAGTTTCCCCAACTTAAGCAAGCCAAAGGCAACAGCGGCAAGGCACCAAAACTCCAAAAAAATGGAGAAAAAACCTTGGGAGAAACCAGGCTTAGTCAGGGGCCAGTTCTCCTCTGGCCAACAGTGAACACTTGCTTGATATTTAGGCAGATTTACAGGTCATAAGTCAATGGAAGCATCCATTGTTAGCATCTTGTGACAACAAAGAGCTCCCAACGTGGGGTCTTGGGATAGGACATTATACAGTAAATACAGTATATATATGTAGAAGGTAGACTGACATATACCAAATATGACAAACGATTTCACATAAACGCTTACTGAGGACCCAGAAGCTAACACTACACTGTTTTTTTTAGCATGCTTTGAAGTTTCCTGGTCTGTGACATCATCCACCTCTGATGTCTTGTCCACCATTGGACTGATTTCGCTCATGCTTCATGACGCAATCACACAGAGCGTTTTCTGTGGAAACCTTGATACTTTTTTTCAGGAATATTTGATGAATAAAAAGAACAACTGCCAATTCTTTTATTTGAAATTGTTTTTTAAAACAATATAAAACTGTCACTTTTGATCAAATTAATGCTTCCTTTCATTTAGTTGCATGGGTATACAAATTAAATAGATCCTTCCATGTCAGATTTATTTTTTCTCTTGAAATAAAAGAGGTCAATGTTTTATGTAAACATGCTATCCACCTTATTTTTCATGTAAAAATTAAGCGTAGTGTCAGTTCTGGCAGGCCACGTCAGTCAAGCTCGCATCAGCGACGCCTATCACAGCGTCAATATATGAGCTCCTCAGTATTATCAGCAGCGATCGCATTTCTCAGGAGCTAATTATCTTCCTCCATTCCCAGCTTCTCCTCTTGTTAGTCAGGATTTGGCCTTCTGATTCCCCTGAATCAGACTAATTCTTGAAATATGTGTACATATTAAATTATTGACATTAATGATGATATTGACACTCATGCTGGTTCTGTTCTGTTTACCTTATTGCTGCTTTCCCTGCTAGGATGCATGGATGCACAGGGAGTTCTTGCCCAGAACAGAGCCATACCACCAATAAAAACACTTTATCAATCCTATTCAACAATAGCGGTCCTGACAGAAGTGGCACTTGAATATGCTGATACATCCAGTCTCATCTGCTTCCGGTTATTTTAGCTGAACAAAAACGGCCGTTGTGCTGCTTGATATTGCAGACTGCTACATGTTATCATATTATTTTAATTTATTTTTGTAAACATAAACACACTGGTTTGAAGTGCAAATCATTTGACCATTTATACAGCATTTTGTTATTCTAGTTGCGTCCCTATAGCGGCAAATTAACAGTAATTTTCGGCACATTCACAGAAAATTCATATTAATAAGCTGAAAAATAAGATGGATAGCATTGTGTCTGGAAGCGTCAAATCTGAATCTCTAACATGAAGCAAATAATCTTGAAGTTAGTCGTCAGTTTTCAACATATATTGTCAATATTTCTACAACTGCTTATCACAGACGCCCAGAGACCATAACACATCTTAAGCCAATTTTGAAACATCAGAAGTTATTTAAACTCTATGAATAAAATTAATAGGCGAAATAAAAAGGAAAAGGAAGGACAACGCATGTGATTCACTAGTGGTGAAGTAATAATGAAGTAGGATATTCCAAACCCCCCAAAATAAGTTAATATTATTCCAGTTGTTATATACAGTAATTACATAGGAGCAACAAATGGACAAAGTCCAACAAACATTGTGCTTTTCCAACTAAATTGGACACGACAACAAACCCACAGCCTGGAGCGCTGTATCTCATTTCACACGCAAAGAGGGATGTTACATGGAAATCTTATAGGCACAGCAGCATAAAAAAACAAGTCATTGAATTTTAAACGCCAGACAGAGATTAGTAAATTACTAAATTATCAAAAAAACAAACGTTTTTTTTTCTTTGTGTTTGGGAAATGTTTCAGAAGCTCGGCTTTTTATCACTGAAGTTCTCGATGAAGCACGTTATTACAACTGGGAACGAAATAATGCACCACTGACGGAATAAATGATCATTTATTCCCTGTAATAGTTTTACTGTAGACACAAACATGACAGAGCAATATTATCTGCTCTCATTGGCTGGAAATCACATCCATCGAGGAGTGCCAAATGATCATAATAGCATATTTCTCCTCTCGTCCCTCCCTCTTGTGATGTCTGGAGTCGGTCTGCCAAAATCTGATCAGAATCATTGATCAGCTCCATTTATCGCTCAGGCTAATGGACATTCCCGAGACACAGGGGCCAGGCTCCTTCGCACAACATTTTGTTTGCCAAAGCAGTGTACATTCTGTATTTCTGAAAGTGGCAGTCAATGAATCTTGATAATGTGCGAGCATTGGGCGCATAACTCACATTGATGGGCCTTATATTGTGCCAGGCAGTTATAAATCTGGAGACATGAATATGCATTGACAGTCAACTCCAGCGGGCTGCAGATAGTTTCAGTGATATAAACGGTTTGACGGAAACTTAAAAAAATAACACGCTTGAGGTCATTCACGATATCTATAAAGTTAAAAGCACTAATTATAGTAAATGGACTTTTAATTTCCCATTCAAATCGGATGCGCTGTACAGCAGTGTCTTGCTCATTTGTCTAAATTGCTGTGCCAAGTTCATGTGTTCACATCTCCAGATTTGGTGGAGTAGCACTTCCTAAGTAGTTTTGCCCTTATTTGTTTGTGATCACTGAAAAATCTGTCTTCTTTTGTCAATCCAGACTCGGACTTTTTCCAGTGGAACATAAAGGTAAAGTGAAAGGTGCTCTTTTCCATATCACCGTAAAAATGTTTTTTGTAGACAATCTACTAACTATACGTATCATTGTTTGATTAGAGTATTAGTAGACTGTTAGGTTAGGCACTTAATATTAAGTGTCATGAGATATTAAGCAGACAGTCTACTAATACTGCTAGTTGACATGTAGTCACAAAGTTACTTATAGTTAGTAGAATGTTTAAAGTTGACTATCGTTACCAAAGAAAGAAAATCAGTTTGGATCTTATATAAATAACTGTAACACTTTGGTTTAGGTTCCAATTCCCTGACAGTTTGATTGACAGGCGATCTGACCAATCATAACCCAGAATCCACCATTTTGTCCGTCAAAGCGGTCAGGGGAGTTAGTAGATTAACGTTGGTGAACTTGAACTTGAAAAATTGTGTGTCCTCACGTCTTTGAAACAACATTCCTTCTGATGTTCATTCATGTTTATTTGATGCTATAAATGAACTAGTATGAAGAGATGATCGGTTCACGAGGAACTACAGCGATCTGTCACCACACATTAAACACACACTAGACGCTATTTAGTGTTTAAACTTCTTTAAAATATTACGATATTTTAAATATGAAACTGTTTCATACGTTGTCAGTGTCCTCTTTGCTCCAGGATGTATTTTTCACTGCGTGAGAACATGATGTGTGGCGTGAGAGCGCATAGCAACAGTAACTAAAGGGGGTGGGTTGTGCGAAGGGTCAATTCTCTCTATTAACTAGTTGCATATTACTAGGATATTGGCTGTTTATTAGTATTATAAAGCACATATTAATGCCTCATTCTGTATGACCGTATTCTACATCCCATAATCTTACCCCATTCTTAAACTTAACAACCACCTTACTAACTATTAATAAGCAGTAATTGGGAGTTTATTGAGGTAAAAGTTGTAGTTAATAATTGAAGCTTAATTGGATATATACACACACACACACACACATACATATATATTATATTTATTGCGAGTTATGAAGTCATAATTATGAGATATAAACTCACAATATTGAGAAAAGTCAGAATTGGGAGATATAAACTCACAATATTGAGAAAAGTCAGAATTATGAGAAATAAATTCACAATATTGAGAAAAGTCAGAATTATGAGATATAAACTCACAATATTGAGAAAAGTCAGAATTATGAGATATAAACTCACACTAAATTCACAATTGCAAGAAAAAGTCAGTATTGCAAGTTTATATCTCCCAATTCTGACTTTATAACTTGAAATTGTGAGTTTAAATCTCGCAATTCTGAGAAAAAGAAGTCAGAATTGTGAAATGCAAACTCACAATTGTGAGGGAAAAAAAAACAAATTGTGAGAAAAAGTTGCAGTGACGAGTGAATTATAAAATGACTCTCAAAACATGAAAACAGTGGAAAACATGAAACTTAACTCTTTTTCAGACGGTCAGAGTCAGAGAATCACCAATCGCTGTTTAAATGACATTAAAATTCAAAGAAATCACTTTGGTAATCTAAAACACTTTTCAGATGTAACTGTAATCTGATTACCACCCATTTAAAATGTAACTGTAATGAAATACACTTACTCAAATTTTGTATTTTAAATACGTAACTAAGTTGTATTTCGTTACTGCAGGTTCATAATTAATGTGAATAATGCATCATGATGTATAATTAATTCTAAAGTGAATATCACACTAGTAATGACTGAAGAATTTCTACATTCTTCAGAAGAAATTACTAATGACTTGGATCAGTATTCTTAGGGGTTGATTGTTTTTTATGCATTTTGGCCATTCATTTACACAACAATGTTTTTTTGGGCGCACAAATTTATGAAAGCGGGTTCCAAAGTGCAAGTTTTTGAAAACGATAGTCATCTCCGTGTGAGCTGCAAAAAATGTGAATCTGTGAAACCGGTGACGTCTTGCACATGCATGTTATGTGTTTAGTCCATCAACCTTATTTGTTAATGTGGAATAGACTTCAGATTTATAAGCCGCTATAGGGAAATAATAAGGTAATGCAAAGCGAGTGCTCTGTAAAAATAATGTGTGTGCACATTAAAGCCTTTCTTTACAAGGAAACATTGCCAACTACCTGTCTGGCATGCGTGATGCAGCGTTTTTAGTCTTTTTCGTGGATTCATGTGAACGGGGATCATTTTGACAGTGTTGGTATCTGTACAAAGAAAAAAATTCCCATTTCTAGTACATCGTTGTCATGTAAACGTTCCCAAAAGCATAATATTTGGATTGTAATTCCTTCCGATGGATTTGGTAACACTTCAGTCATTATTAGTGGGTTACCATGATCTTCACTTCAAAAAATAATTAGTAATTCCTCCTGAAGGATGAAGAAGTCATTACTAGTGGGTTGCAGTGATCTTTATTTTAGAATGATGCATTATTCACATTAATTATGAATTGATTAGCTGATAGTGAAGGACCACATTCAACCGAGCACCATTACTTACTAACTCACTAATCAGAGCTTCTTGGTAGTTACTAGTGTGTTAATAATGCGTTGCTCATTAGTTATTCATTAATGACGGAACAATATTCTGAAGTGTTACAGATTCTTGTTAAAGTCACGTCTCATTTGTATTCCTTTTCCTGAGGAATTTTAGTGAAGACAAAGTTGATTCTTCTCTCGAGCAAGAAAACGTTCCTCTGGGATTGTACGTAGGGAGAGCCTCTGTTGTTATGATCCGTCTTGTTTCTCACAACAGATGTCCACATGAATGCACTCTGCACTATAGAAGGCTGAACACGTGCTATTAGAGATGCTTCGTGTCAGTAATGAACTGCTCATGTCACAAATGGGAATAAACACACTTATTCAGTTCTACTACTCACTGGTAGTTGGGGGAAGGGATTGCAGGTATTCGACGCTGAAACGGCCATGATTCACCTGCGGCGTGCGGCTGACGGCATCACATAAAACTTGAGAAATGGAGAGACAGATAAGCACAATGAGCAGTTACGTGGGCCTAATGTACTCACTGACACAGATCAAGTGGCGCAAATAAAGACGGTAAGTGCCGTTCTCTGTCAACAGCTTCTTCCCTTGTAGCTGCGCTATCGTTCTCCATCATTTTAATGGTTTGCCGTATTTCTTCACACCACCGGGCAGTCATCTAGAATTAATCTTTGTCTCTGAGAACGAGCTGATCAGCTTAAGGATGTAGATGCTCGTTTAATACCTTTGTTATGCACAAAGCACATTCGCACGTTCACGCTTCTGGCGCTCGGGAGCGACAACCGTATTTTACTTGTAAACCGTCCAGATCGAAAGCTCACAGTAGCGGCTATGTGTGTATGAATAACCAAAGTCGATCTCCTTCTCTATTCTCCATTCCACATATGCATTGTGAGTGAAGTAAAAATCATACACTCAAAAAAATATTTCTGTCTAAACATAAGTTTTATGTAATTTAATTACATGGCAATTTTCCATCCATTTGGATGACATAGTTTTAACATAAACAAACTAATAAACTTAATGTGATTCATATTTGTCAGTCATATGTAAATGAAATAGGTAAGATTTATGTCATAGTTGAGTATATGAATAGTGAGAGATTAAATGTCTTTTATCTTCAGTTGATTTCATCAGTTGTAGTTCTTGTGTTTCTCTGTCCTTCAGTGATTCTGCTTGTTAACAGCAGGTGTTCATCATTAATGCTCAATCATCACTTAATGATCTCATTAACTCTGACACTGCTTCAATGGTACTTTAACTCAGTAGTGTGCACACACATGACCACTAAACAGTGTCAATTAACCTCTGAACTATTACATAAATCTTATGTATTTCATTTACATATGACTGACAAATATGAATCACATTAAGTTTATTAGTTTGTTTATGTTAAAACTATGTAATCCAAATGGATGGAAAATTGCTATGTAATTAAATTACATAAAACTTATGTTTAGACTGAAATATTTTTTTGAGTGTAACACAAGAAAATCTTATCACAATATTAATTCAATGTTATTTAAAGTGGACCTATTATGCAAAATTCACGTTTGAACATACGTGTATGTCGTCAGTGTGTGTACACAACCTATGATGGTAAAAATCCACCCACTCCTTTTTTAAATCCCCATAAATCATAAGAATAAGCAGATTCTATGCAATGTGACATCACATTACACAGGCCCCGCCCACAACGACTGACGGGCCCCGCCCTCAGTGAGCTGCACAATGTTTATCTCCTCGAACAGCAGCATTCAAGTAAGAAATGTGTTCTTATTAAAGATACTCATGAGCTGGGCGTGATTTTCTGTTTTTCTTTTGTTGTTTGGTTCATATTAACAGCATATACAGCAGTAGGTACTGTATATTACGCTGCTGTCACTTTAATGCACAGATCTAATATACACAAATGCGTTTTTCCCCCCTACTGTTTATGTTTACAGACATACCCAACTGTGTTTGTGAACTTTGCCTGTATTTGACAGTTTAAGTGCAATAAGATGTGCTTCGGGTGTGTGCGCTCAGAAGTTAACACTGATGTGGCTTTAAAACACTTGCGGATGATGATGAATTACTAATTACAATGTCATG
>CM076077.1:33217500-33267500 GCA_038088235.1 Zacco platypus
TGTGTTATGAGCTGTTTTGCCCTCCTGCTATGAAACTAAAACGGGAACTGCTTTGAAAAGGACAGTGCCGCGGCTCGTTACAGCATTACGATGTTTGTTTGTGGTGGAGCTGTAGGATTTTGTGAACTATTTCGATCCGTGTTGTTTGGAGGTTTGAGATCACAGTGCATCGCCAACATCCAATATATGTGTGCTTTAAGGTCTGAAATGACCTATAGGGTCACTTGTTTTTGTGCCTTATGTCACATGACTGTCGTCCAATCAGCGCAGATCCCAAAACAGCCTTTCGAGGTCAAACTCAATGGGTTTTCAATACCCAGCTTGACTTTTTAGTCTAGTTTGGATTCAGGGCTGTCACTCAAACCTTTCAATATCGTTCAGGGCAGCTGCAGCCTATCAGAATCCACTCCGGTTTTGGCACGGACGGCTCTGGATCGCGTCCAAATGTCACTGCAGAGTAGTGCATATGTCTTGAAAAATAATGACGGACTCTCAGGAGATTGGCGCTTTTTTTTTTTTTAAATCCGTATTTGTCTTGTATAATGTGATTTTTCCAAGTTTATATGCATCGCCTCCATGAGGGTAGTGTCTTTTGGGCGTTTCTTTAAAATAAGCTGGTCTCATCTGTTGTTCAAGAGTACGATTGATGGAATAAATTTAATGCCTTTAAATGAGAGAATCAGCGCCAGAGAAAGATTTATTGAAAAATCAATGGCTTTATCTACCTGAGAGTTACAGTGCTTCGTTATGAGCGCTTAATCAGTCTCACACAGTTATGTCACTTAATATATATAAATATACTTATATGTTATTATTATTTTTTATTGCCTTTTCCCTCCTGGAGAGAGAGACGGTTTTATATATATTCTTATTAAACATTTCTGTAAAAGAAGATGTGAAAAAACATAAATAAAATCAGATTTAGTTAGTTAAATCACCAAGTTAGGTTGAAAATGGACAAATCCAGCGGTCACCCAACATGCCGAGCAGTTTTATTTAACGCAATCATTGTTTATAAATGACTGTATGGCTTATAATGAACCCAAAATCAGACACATAATTACTAGAGGCAACAGTAATAATCAAAAGGTGAACATTTATTAATAAGCAATTTAATCAATGTGTATTGTTTAATTATTACTGATTAAACTTATTAATAAATGTTCATTTATTATTATTTGGGTTCATTTTACACAGTCATTTTTAAGTAATAGTTGGGTTGAATAAAACTACCCACATTGAACCCAAGCGCTGGGTCAAAACAAGCCAATCACTCGGTTTGTCCATTTTTAACCCAGTATTTTTTAGGGTGCGATTGCATTCATTTAAAACACAAATGATCTGCGAATCCACGTCACGTTCAGGGTTTGACACGCTTCATCTCTGCACTTTGGAGCTTCACATTAAAAGCTCGTCACATTAAACTCACAGATTCCTAAACGTGCGCTGAATTCCCACATGACACGAGAGCACAGGAGGCAGAGATAAATTTCTAAAGAAGCTGACAACAAGAATTGCGTCATCGGTATAAGATGGCCATCGGTTGCCGAGTGAAAATGCATTTTTAATTTGCGTGCAAATTTAATCCGTAAGCCGTCGCTGGCGAGCTCGAACGGAATCATTCCGGCAGGTCGACGCGTCGGGAGGGTTCGAGCCCAGCGCGCACGTTCATCGACGTCCGCTGTGGGGAGACACACAAACGACACGCTCGCACACACACGCCGAAACGCATGTGGTTTGCACACACGCACACAGCTGTCTGATTTCACTGAAGCTGTTGTACACGCGCTTCCATTTACAGAGTCAGCACACTTATGGCCTGCCGATTAGCTTCAGTGCCGTTAATGAGAGCGAGCAGATGTCGGTTTTGTTCGCATGAAACCCTGAATCAAATGCTCCGTACTCTCCTCTCTCAAATCAGTGTCACTCTGTTATTCTGAAGCCGAGATCTGCTTAAAGACCGACTAGACACACACACACATAAATTCAATATGTACACAAAAGATTTGAATGAAAAGGGAACCAAATGGTGCATAGTGACACACATCGTGTGGCGTGATTTGATTACATGTTAATGCGGCAGAAAATCTCCATTACACCAGTTTGAAGCTTGAAAATGTATATATTATATGGAGTGTGATTGCAAGAGTTTTGAAAAGCAGACGTGGATTGATCTTTAGAAGCTTTCTTATCAAACTTTCTGAAGTCAAAATATCAAATAAATGTAAATGCTTTTTGACTGGCGCCTATAGGCTGTTGGTGAAATCAGAAATAGGCAGAGAGATTGTATGCTAATGTTGTGGGTGAGGCAGTCTTTTTAAAATCTTTGCGATAAGATAAGGTGTGAGTTGTGCTCCTCGCATCGTAATTGCATTCAACAGGTTTTACATTTTCAAATCGATTTGGTGAGACTTTAGTAGAGGGAGCACATATAAACTATTAACTACAACTTTTCCCTTAATAAAACCCTATTTTACTGTTTATTACTAGTTAGTAATGCGGAATAATGCATTAATATGTGCTTAATAAGTGGTAATAGACAGGGCTGGGTACTTTTAAAATGTATTTCACTACAGATTACAAAATACATGCTTTAAAAAGTCATTTGTAACGTATTTCGTTACATTACTCAAGTTTAGTAACTTAATCTAAATACTTTAGAATACTTTGGAATACTAATAAGTGTGGAACAAACACACGAAAAAAGTTTTATCTCACAATTCTGACTTTTTTTCTCAGAATTGCGTGATATAAAGTTGTAATTGTGAGTTATAAACTCAATTTTGAGACAAAATGTCAGAATTGAAAGAAAAGAAGACTGAATTCTGAGATATAAACTCTGAATTTTGATAAAAAAAAATCTCAGACTTGTGAGAAAAGTCATAAACTCCTGAAAAAAGTCTGAATTGTGAGAAAATGCCTGAATTGTGAGATATGAACTCGCAATTTCAAGAAAGAAAAAATCTGAATATCAAGTTTTTATAAAGCAATTCTGACTTTATAACTTGCAATTGTGAGTTTAAATCTTGCAATTGCAGGGAAAAAAGTCAGAATTGTGAGATAATAATTCACAATTATCTTTTCTTTTTTTTACCTTTTTCACTGCATCGCAAAACATGAAAACAGCCGTGGATCATCCAGGTGATGACATGTCAGTTGAGATTCAGGATATGCAAACTTTTGAATGGGGCAATTTTTATAAATTCAGTCATCTGTTATGTGAAATAGCTTATTCAGGACAGTAACAAATAAAAATATAATTTTCTTATTTTGTTACAATTATTAAAATGCTGCATATTCTGCAAGGGATATGAAACTTATGAGCAGAAATGTCTCTTTGGATGCTTTTTCAGATGGTCAGAGAATTTCTGTGTACATTTATTGCCCGTCACAGTTTAAATTCAAAGTAATCACTTTGGTAATCTAAAACACTTTTCAGATGTAACTGTAATCTGATTACCACCCATTTAAAATGTAACTGTAATGAAATACAATTACTCAAATTGTGTATTTTAAATACGTAACTAAGTTACTTGTATTTCGTTACTCCCCAACCCTGTTAATAAATAGCCAATATTCTAGTAATATGCATGATAATAAGCATACCCACTTTATTTTAGGGTTCATTTCTCACTTGTTAGTAGTTGCTTATTAGCGGTTCATTAGTACTTATAAAGCACATAGTAATGCCGTATTCTGCCTGACCATATTCTACATCCCATAATCTTATTAACTGTTATTAACCTGTTATTAACCTTATTAACTGTTAATAAGCAGTGATTAGGAGTTTATTGAGGGAAAAGTAGTAGTTAATAGTGAATATGTGTTCCCCATACCAAAAAATATGTAGTCGCACCCCAAACTCATGCCATTAGTGCCAATGTCAGTTTACTAAGACTTTTAGCATTAAAAAAATTCATCGCAATGATATTGTCTTCCATTATTGTGATGTAAATCCCAGTGTAACAGA
This sequence comes from Zacco platypus, assembly GCA_038088235.1. NCBI lineage: Eukaryota > Metazoa > Chordata > Actinopteri > Cypriniformes > Xenocyprididae > Zacco > Zacco platypus. Next base: position 33,221,471 of record CM076077.1, read on the forward strand.
TTGTTGAAAAATGTAGGACGGGGACTTCTGCACCGATTGTTGATTGGATTTTGAGATGTGGGCGTTGCACTCAAAAGTGGAGGCAGATGAGTTTGCAGAGTTTGAGTATACTAAATGCTCAATACTGGACGTCACAGGAAGCTTTGTGTTTCACCGAGGAAGGCACATACTAAAAGCTGGTTTTGTGATCACTCAGCTCCATCTCCATTCTGAATTTTTCCATTTCCTTACTAGTGAGCGAAATAAAACAGAAACTAAAAAAAAACCTCACCTCACTCCAGGCAGATCCATTCCCTGCTCCACATGAATCCAGACAAGCGGATTGTTACAAACTGTGAAACGTTCCAGTGCTGTTCTGCTCTGAAAACGTCGCTCGGCCAATCAAACACTGAAAAAAAGTTCATTTTATGAAGCATACTAATATCAATGTACTAGTAGTTTACTTGTAAGTGCACTATTTCAGTACTACACTAAGTATACTTTAAGTGTAACAGTAGTAAACTTTACATTTTCACTTGTACTGTAACTGTACTATAAGCAAACTTACAAATACTTTGATAATTTACTAGTTAAATACTTGCCGCACATTTTTTTTAGTTATGAAAGTACACTTTGAAGTATACTCTCACTAGTTTAGTAGTTTTATACTACACATAAACTCAGAATTACAATATTTTCATACGATGTACGTTTATTCTCAATCAAAAGATTAAACGAGTACACGCCCAAGTATACTTACAATGCTTAATTACTGTATACTTTTAAGATTGCGTACAAGTATAGGGCAAATATACACTCTAAAACATGGGTTGAAAATTGTTTTAACCCAGCATTTGGGTTAAATGTTCCCCCAACCTGCTGGGTAGTTTTATATAACTCAAGTATTGTTTAAAAAATATTGTATTGTTTGCTTAAAATGAACCTAAAGTATGAAACATTTATTAAATGACTTCTGATTTTTAACTTCATTTTAAGCCAGCCATTTTGTAATTTTTTAAACAATAGTTGAGTTAAATAAAACTACCCAGCTGCTTGGTCAAACATTGAACCCAACCGCTGGGTTAACTGGGTTTGTCCATTTTTAACCCAACTTGTGCTGTTTTTAACCCATTATAAGCTACGAAGTATACTTAAGATACATTTTTGAGAAGTACTAAAAGTATACTTTCTTTTTTTAGTTTAAATAATGTAAGACTTGAACAAACTTGTTTGCAATTTTTTCTAAGGGTTGAGCTACACGCGTAAACTCGCCTCGCTCTTTCTGTCGATGCATGTAAAGGTCATGGCGAGACGAGCAGCAGTAAACAGAGACAACATCACAACGGAGCTCATTCACTGACACACGAGGTCTTCCCTTTCACCAAGAGCCCTCTAGTGTTCTCAGAACAGATGGTGTTTTCATATCACACAGCAAAGTGTGTGCTCCACAGCACTAGGTCTTTCGGGAACATATGTTCTTTATAATAAATAATAAGCTGACTAATCTTACACCGATGCAAGCGTGCCTCTGCTTGGAGGACTAGCGTCAAATAACATGCCAGGACTCTATGATCTCATCGACAGAAACGGAGGGCCGTTGTCCCTGGATGTGTGTGACCTTCCGAATATGACAGCTCTCGGAAAAACACATAGCTTGTCAATGTAGTTGTTTTCCCCGTCTCGCTCCTTCAATCTCGCTCTCGCTCGCCGTTACTCTTTATTTTTGTTGTGGGAGGTGCCACACCAGCAGACAGAATCAAATTTCATGTCCACCCATTTGTCTTTATTACGAGCCCCTGTCTAACGCATCCGATTCCCACTCGCTCCCGTCTCAACCGGCCCCTGCTGGGAAAGTCAAACAGAATTAAACGGGAAAAAACACGGCCATGTTTTCCTGCACGAGGCGCGACCGTGTCACGCGAGTGACCGGAAGAGCGCTCCGACCGGCCTTTTGAGAAGCAGCGAAAGGAGAAAGCCGGAGCCAGACGAAGCTTGCGAGACTCTTATTTAGTTTGTTAATTAGCTCGAACCTTTTGATCCCAATTTAAAAACCTGCCACGTTGCTGCGCTCGCCGCTTTTGTGCATTGCCTGGAGCAAAATAAAACGGAGCCCATTTTTCCCCCTTTGCTTTTCAAATAGTGTGGCATTCAAGCCCTCCCCCTTCACAGACTCCCTCCCGTTTGATGCGAGCTGCCTTTTCCGTCTGCCTGCAGAAACGCACGTCGGTGGACGGATCATCCGCTTTAGCAATAATACAGGGGCAGTCCGTTTCCTTCGGCTTCACTGAGCATTGATGACATTAAGGTATATTGATTTAAACGTACGTTCCGTGAGGAAGCGGGTTACCCAGCGGGACGGAATGAAAATTCACAAAAGACATTCCTTTAATATCTCAATTAGTTCAACTAGGAAGTGAGTTTAAATTGAGAGCAAATGGAGCCATTTCTGAAGGTTAAGTCTGCTATTTCTTTGGTGTGACAAATATTTTATACACTAAAAAAAGTTAATTTGTCTGACACACGTTTGCTACTAGGTTGGGATGAAAATTCCTTAAAGAGATTTCTTTAGTGTCTCAATGCGTTTAATGAGACCTTTTGGGGACTTTTGCTTGAAATGCTAAAGATTAAATGTGCAAATAGTATGACGTGAAATATAAAAAAAAAAAAAAATGTTCGTCTAACTTAATAAAATGATTAAACACATTTCCAAAGAGTAGAATATATTCACTTGTTGAGCTGCTCGACTTAATTCAGTGAGATTTTATTTGACTTATTCTGTGAACTTCATTTGGAAATAGTTTACGTTCGCTGATTCAGTTATAATTAAATGCTTAGGTTATATATATATAAAATATATATTATATATATTTTATATATATATTTTATATATATATATATATATATATATATATATATATATATTTATATATATATATATATATATATATATATATAAATTTATATATAATATAAAAATTACATGCAACAACAAAGTCACCATGAAACCAAAATTGACATTATCTGTCATTTTTTTAATCAAATATTACAGTTTTTATTGTTTCACCTTCATGTTCCTCATAATCTTGAATCAGAGTATCTTCTCCTCTGATGACGAGGGCGGGGCAACCTGTCACTCACATGAGATCCACCAATAGCAAACCACAACCATCCAATCAATTCCACACAGACAAAATCAAGCCCCGCCCTACATCTGTTCTTGTTCCAGAAGCCGCTTTTTACTCTGAAATACATCCCGATAGGGAAGAAAAGACTAGCACAACTTCTGTTTCATGATGACTTTGATGACAACATTCACTCCTATGATGAAATCACATCTAATCAGAAATCCACTTTCCAGTTGAAGTCAATGCCAGTAAATAAGCTGTTTGTTGGCTGATTACCCTAAAAACCACAGTTTGTTTGTTTGCACTTTATTTTACAGCACTTACACTTACCTAGGAAAGTACTGGGTAATATAAAGTAACTAGTAACAACACAAGTAGGTGTAAGTTTGGCTATATTTTTTGTGCAACTATATCAGACAGGTTGAGTCATTATTTTTGCAAATTTATTTGGTGACGCAGAAATGACAGACTTCGCCTCCATCTTAGGTGGTCCTGAGAGATCTTACATCTTCGGAAAAGATCTCAAACTGTACTCGGATGCGCCAAGACATCAACTCTTGCATTTTATATGACCAGTTTATCTGAGCTATTGGTAGCTCACCGTACGTCAACTTTCGAGAAGCATTTGAGACACTTTAGGTGTGAAAGAGCCAAGGGATATAAAATGCTCTAAGGGTGGAAAGAAAAAAAATTGCTCAAGGAACGCAATCTCATTACAAGAGGAACCAAAAACGTTTCGTTTTATCGAAAAACAGCCAACAGCTCGAGGAAAATGGCCACTCATGAGGTTCATACTAACAAATATCTGGTAGTGTTTCTGAAGTACCTGGAACTTAACTTGGCCTACTTTCTTAATAGGCTCCTGTTACAACCGCTAGCCCATGATCTACGGGCAAGACATGAGTTATTGTGATCATCAGTTCATTGGCACTCAAAGAGGTCTGGAGGTCAACCACAGCTTAGCTGAACAAGAGCTGCCTTTGAATTTCTATTGAGTAACAGCTCTTTTCTCCCACGTCTCCTTTGTCCTTCTGAAAATCTACAAGTGCTGTAGAAAGTTTCCGGGTTTGGGAGGCATGCACTTAACTATTGTGTGTTTCAGCATTTCATGCAATAAAAGGACTTTGCATCCGATTTGTTCCATTCCCCGTACACTACTTATTTGAAAAGATATGCATAGAAAGATTGTCATAAATGAAGTGCAGTTAGATAATTCTAGGTTTGCTTGAACAACCATTAATAAAATGTCCATTTTTAAAAGCAAAGATTTATTTTAGATCCATCCAGTTTTTTTTCTCTACATACTTCTCCGTGCATTTGTATAGCAGGAGAGATTGGAGTAGGAGCGGAGAGCGTTGACCTCAGATATAGTGGTGGTGGAGGTCAAGAGACCCACAAGTCCTAAAGCGTCTCAAATGGACGCTTCAAAGAAACAGCACTTTGCAAGTGAAAAGAGGGTGAGATGTTATATAAGTTATATACATTTATTGCCGCCGGAAGAGAAGCCAAAGTCTTCTAGTCGTCATTGGCGAGTCCATCCAAAAACAGTAAGAACTTTGCTTGGAGTCTCACTTTCTGGCCTGTTGTTGTTCATTGTGCGACTCAGGCTGGTTTTTTATGCCTTTGCCTGTTGGAAATAAATAATAAACTGCAGATTAAAAGATCACCAGCATTGTAGAGATCCAATAAAAACAATTCCCTGCATGGAAATGGCCTGTGTTGAACAATAAGTTTGAATACAGAATGATGGAGAAACAGAATAATTAGCTGAATTAATTACCACACCGTTCATTGATCGACATCAGATGTGAACTCGGGATCATGAAATTTGCATGAATACGCACAGTTGGCAATCAATGGGTATTATTTAGCTTCAAAACGCAAATAAATATTCATTCTACTGCAGTTCCTGCGACAAAAAAGAATTTCGTAATGAAGCAAATGCTGTTAATTTCACATGCTTTGTTGTGGTTGCACTGGTTTATTTATCATGATATGTGGTTTGTCGCGTTTTGCAGACTGCCGATGCACCTCATGAAAACTGTATATTGAAATTATTTATTGCTTTGAGAGATGCACATTTAATCTTGGCATGTCTATACAATGTGCACTAGCTTGTAAGCCACTAACACAAAGCTATTACTGAACCGTAAGCCAACAGCTAGTACGGGAAATGTCAGGGGTAGTGTAGAGTCATTCAGGCGGGAGATGAGAGCAGCAAGGTGAACTCTGATCTGGGGAGCTAAAAGATTACCAATAAACAGAAGAAAACAAGGGCTTTTGCGACATCTGGACTTTCAAAGGTACCGCATAAAGATTGGACCACTATAAAGCTCAGAAACAACGATGTTTTTAAATGCCTAAATTGATTTGGTATTAAATGTCATGTGCTGCCAAGCAGATATTGTTATACATACGACATTTTACATATTCGGATCTTTTGTTGTGGCAGACATTCATTTAACTGGTGGTTGTGAGGTTTTGCGGCTTGGGTTATAAAAAAAAAGTAGACCAGTGAATGTGTCTGCGTTTGTGCACTTGTCCATAGTGGTAAAAGTCATTATCCACACATGAACACGTTAAAGTTTCAGTGATAAATCATCGGTTGTGTTTGACATTAGTTCACTCCAGGTTGTGGGTCTTAAAAAGGATGAATGAAACCCTGTGATTGAACAACATGAAACGAAGCAGTGATTGAAAAGAAAGAGGCACGTCTAGGCCAGGGGACAATCAGTGGGTCTTTGTGCCGTTTTCCCAGCCGGTAATGACATCTGGAACGCCTCGTGCATAGAAATAGGCATTAGAGCTCGGGCAGAATCCGGTGTGGCTGCAACTCCACAAAGATGACAGAATCCACACAGCGAGCGTCTGCGGGATGGGGCCTATTAGAGACCGAGATCTGTTTGAGCTGCTGACAGACTTGAAAAGAAAGACTTGAGAAGATATTACCTCCAATTATGGGGCTTCCTGACCAGTGTGATCGAGTGGAACTGGGAAGGCTGAGCCCTTTCATACTCTCGACACGTCAACTTGTTTTTCCAGAGGTCTCACGTCGGCTTTCTTTCCTCATTCCTTCGTCCCTCAATCTCCACATCCTCTCGTGTCTTTTATCTTAAAGATCAGCGATGCGGGGCTGAGCGTTACAAAGTCTTGAGAGAAACGCCGCACGTTCTCTGAGACGTAAAGTGTTTTTGTGGGGGACTCGACGGCGAAGTAGACCTCATCCTGTCAAATTGCAAATTTAATCCTATCCAGCATGTGCAAATGGTTGTAATCCCCACTGGGACACAATGGTCTGTTCACTACTCATCCAACCCCTGCCTCATCTGGCTGGATTATAATGTTTCTATTTGAGTAATGATTGCCAATTACTCATCTTTATGTAATGGCCCTAATACCATTTGGGTCTGTGCTATCCTATGCGAGGGTTTAACACAACAGACTCGAGTGCATTTTTAAGGACTTTATCACCCCCTCAATCAATAAATCAATAAATAAGTCAACCACACAGCCAACCATTCAGTCAATCCCAGATCTAAAATTAATCAACCAGCGAATCGGCAATCAATCGTCTGACCACCCAACAAGTCAGTCAATCAGTTAGTCAACTAACCAACTCAGCAACCACCCAAACTACATTACCAACCGGTCAGTCAATCCCAGTACCTCAGCTCTGTGACATTAGTGATCGAGTCAGCGAGTCAATCAATCGCCAATAAAGCAGTCAACTAACCAACTCACGAACCACCCAAACCACTGTATCAACCAGTCCGTCAATCTCAGCATCTCCGATCCGTGACATCAGTTCCTGACACTATCAGGTTGAAAATACCTTTTTCTGTGATTTTTCCAGTAATCTGAGTGGCTTGATTTGTCTCAGCTAGAGGGAATAAACGCTGATTGCCTTCCCCAGGTCTTGATGGCAAGTCAGAGTGCTCTCTCCTCAGAAGGAACGCACTCCTCTGGGGACTGATTGGCTTCTTGGCCCTCGCAGAGCTGGCTGACATGTTAGCTGTGTAGCGCCGGTACACCTGACAAAGCCCTCGTGATTGGAAGACTTTCTCTGCCCTGCCGAGCCTGAAGTATATCCATTCTCTTGTGTGAATTTGCCCCAGTTCACAAATGTTGCGTCCATGGTAGATTATCAGAGGGTGATAGATGTTTCACACGGTGAACTCCTGACAATATTTGGTAAGGTGAAGAGATAAGTTGGTCACAGAAATGACCTGTCCTGCTTCATGCAGTGTTTGGACAATCAACCGTTTGCCTTGTTTGGTTGTTTTGCAGTACAGCATATTTTTATAGCAAATCAAACAAAGTTTTTTTTTTTGTCAAACAAAGTAGTGAATTCAACAGTTGTACCATTTTTGCACACTGCGATCCAGGTGCTAAATGTACTGAAATAGCGATCCACCAAGTAATTCTCATTCTTTTCAGCGGAAAACGTGCCTCATTTCTATGTGAATTAGGCTCATTATATATCACAAATCTCAGGGCTAGTTTTCTGGCATAAATACAATTCTCTACAACCGCCAATGGTACACAAGCAGTGAACTGAATTTCATTTAAAAGAAACGTTTGTGTACAATTTCTATTGATCATGGCGGCATCCATTCATTAAATGATGGAGAAGAGCGTTTTAGGCATATACCCAGATGTAGACGAATGCACTTTTAAAGAGCCGATTCAGGTGCTTGGATTGCAATGAGGGAGTAATATCGTAGTTTAATGTGTTTTAGTATTGCATTTTGATTATTGCACGGTTAAAATGTTGTTTCAAATGGAAAACATATTTTTAAGATAAGAATTCTGTTTTCGTCACAATTGGCCCTTCGCAAACAGTTTGATTGACAGGCGATCTGACCATTCACAACCCCGAATTCGCCATTTTGTCCGACAAAGCAGTCAGGGGAGTTAGTAGATTAACGTCGGTGAACTTGATGTGTTGTCAGTGTCCTCTTTGCTCCAGGATGTATTTTTCACTTTGTGAGAACATGATGTGTGGAGTGAGAGCGCATGTCGGACATAGCAACAGTAACTAAAGGGGGCGGGTCTTTGCGAAGGGTCAATTCCATTATGAAACCAGAGTCAAAGTCTAGCTTGAATTTCAAAAGCGTGACTCTTTGGTTCTGTTTACATTTTGCATTAAGATGCGTTTTGGTCAATCGGAGCACTACTGGACGACACTAAATACACTAAATCCTACGTCTAAAGTCCCAAGTTTGGTATAAAGATGAATGTACCAAGCACAATGTTCTCTCACCATTCCTGGTTTCTAACACACTCTCACAGCGTTCTGCCGGTATTGCAGCTGTTAGAGCAGAAACGAAAGCCGGTGCTCCCCGTATGTTTTTCCATAGTCTTCGGTCACATTCATATGTAAATTGCATGAGCTTATATCGTCCATTAGATGGAAAGATCTGACAAAAACCCATACATTTACCCGCCCATAGACCCTCCCCTCGAAGAAATCAGGACAGAAGTGGTTGAAAGTGGACAAAAGAGACGGATTAAAACACCTGGTGTGAACAGGAATGTGTATCTCATATACTTGTGATCCGATCGACCAAAGTGCATCTTAATGCCAGGAGTAAACAAGGCTTAAATATTGAAAATACAGCTGAAATTGTAGCAAATGCTTGAATTTCACACTGTCATGTGGGAGAACACTCATTGTTGAAGCTCACAGAAACCAGATTGCAGTGACTAACACTGTAGAAATATGGTGTTGTGGCAGATACATCTATTTACTGTATTATCAATGTTATTGCTGTTCTCTTAAATTCCCCTAATACACAATTTTTAATATGTTATTTTATGAAGATTGGGTTTTTTTTTTCATTACAAAATCCATAGATTTTTATACCTGTGGCTACTACAATCTTAGTAATACCTTTAAATTCTGGATACTACCAATGGTACATTTTCAAAGGCAGTTACTGTAAGGTTCATGGCTTTTTTATGCGATTTGATTCAGTTCTGTTCTGTCTCCCTGTCATGATTTGATCTGATTTCCTAGTTTGTTACCTAGGTTACCCATTAATCATTTATTCTGTTCACCTGGCCTTGATTAGTTCCCTTTGTTTGCTCCTTGTCTGGTTTTGTTTATGTGAAAGTGTAGTTGTCCTGTTTGCTAGTTTATTGTTTTTTTTCTCCTGGATTATTAAAAAAGACTTTCTGCAATCATTTGCAGCTCAGTAATATTTATTATCATTAATTTCTGTTGTGAGATGCATAATTTATTTTGAAAATTACAAGACAAATGGTATATTTTATTATTTAGAACATTAACAGTTCTACTTATTTCTATGTGTTTTTATTTATTTTTCAATAATTAGCATGTTCATGCATGGGTTTTCAAAACTGAGGCTTTGCTTTACAGCTCGCATGCTGAAATTAGAGCGGTTACCTAATATATTTTGCAGAAAGCAAACAATTATTACGTAGCCCTAGTGTGAGTCAAATGCTTTCATTTTGGGAAGGGCTACAATATGCCAGATTGCAGATACAACACCACATTCATGATGTGAATGTCACAAAGCACAGGTTTTGAGGGCGTGTTTGAATCTCTAGCTAATTTGCATAAATCCAGCGCATTACAAGCTATCCTTTGTGCATCCTTAATTCAGAATGAGCACATGGAGTTACTTTTTACCCAACAACGCATTCACTTTGAACCGATATGTACTGTACTTTCATAGGTTTAGTTGATGAAATCTCAGTGTTCTGCTCTGACATCAGCCAGATACGCGCTAATGTCAGGGCAGAGCATTGTGGGAATGTATGGCTACAATAGATAAGTGCTAGTTGCTATCTGGCTGTCAGGTTTTGAGCAATGAATGACATGGAAACCAGCTTTTCTCAACCATCACATGGGCCGTCCACACAAAATGGAGGCGCTGTAATGACTTTTTTTAGCAAGGCAATTTTAATAGAATATCTCTAATAGCATTCACAATAATTTCATTTGGAGACATGATTGAAAGTAAGAGAATGTTGAAATGAAAGGAAGAAAAGGCCATTTTCTCTTTTGTTAATCTATATGAAGGACTCGATGTTCTTTTTTTTAGTGTATTATTCTCGTGGGAGAGAGTATTCACGGATGTTTCATTTCATTGCGATGTGTACTTTTTGAAACAAGGACTATCCGTCAGAACGTTTAAGACATAAAGCAGACAAATAGAGGAACAAGTTCACACCTGACTGTGTGGAAAACAGTAACTGCAAGGGAATACGCAATACAGGACAGCGCTTTGCATATCGTTACAAACTTCGAGGACAAAATCGCATTATTGACTTTAATAATAGCCAATATTGATGGACTTATAGTTGTTTGCAGTTCAAGGTCAATTTAGGATGACCTTTCCTTTCCAATCCACCATAAACTCATCAATGAGATCAATGTTACTTCATGCCAATTTGATGGAAAGCTTGTTTCTGCCATGGAATAAAAAATAAAAAGTTGATTTATAAGCTTTTATCTCACAATTCTGATTTTTTTTCTTTCTTTTTGTGAACATTTAAACATACAATTACAAGTTATAAAGTCTGAAGTGCAAAAAATAAAGTTGCAATTGTGAGTTATAGAGTCAGAATCGTGAGATGTTGTAACTTTTACTCCAAATTGAACCTCAATGGCTGAGCAGAATGTTGCGTTTGGGGAATTTCCATAGACGTGATAATTGTAATACTGTACAAACGGTATATTTTCTCTCCGAAACCGAAACCTACCCATCACAGAAAACTTTCTGCATTTTCAACAAGCACAATTTAACATGATTTATAAGATGGGGACCAAAAAAAGTAAAAAAAGGTTCAAAATTACTGGTATTACTGTCTTTGTGGGGACATTTGGTCCCCATAATGCAGGGTTTACCACACACACACACACAGTTTTGTTTTGCTACCTTAGTGAGGATATTCCATAGCCATAATGGTTTTTATACTGTACAAACTGTCCATTCTCTTCCCTCCCCTTAAACCTACCCATCACAGAAAACATTCTGCATTTTCAACAAACACAATTTAACATGATTTATAAGATGTTTTCCTTATGGGGACCAAAAAAAGTAAAAAAAAGGTTCAAAATTACTGGTATTACTATCTTTGTGGGGACATTTGGTCCCCATAATGCAGGGTTTAACAACACACACACACAGGTTTCTTAGTGAGGATATTCCATAGCCATAATGGTTTTTATACTGTACAAACTGTCCATTCTCTTCCCTCCCCCTAAACCTACCCATCACAGAAAACATTCTGCCTTTTCACATTTTTAATAAAACATTGTTTACTATGTTTTTAAAGCTACGAGCACTCATGAAATGTCCTCATATTTCATGTTTATGTCGTAATGCCAGTGTCATTATACAAATGTGTGTCCTCATAAATCACTTCTTAGTCCATGTTTTATGTATTTTGTTCAGTATTTCCAGTTTGTTTGCAATTTTAGAAATTTATTTATTGTACCTTTTTTTTTTTTAATTAGGCTACATTTTTTTTTTCCCGAATGAGGTTGATGGGAGTTGGCATCAAATTAATTTGAACAAGGTCATTCGACAAAATAAATGCATGTATAAAATTTCAACTGATTCACATTTCTATTACTGTAACAATCCATCAAACCAGTATTATAGGTTGTAACAACAGCACTCGTTGCGCTTAACATTAATTCACATTAATTCAATTCAGTTTATACTTCAAAACACTTATGTGGAGCAGAACATTATATCAAAGCGTACCATAAATACCCTGCTGAGTTTCAAGCATCTTCGTCATTTATAATGATCAGCTCTGGTTAAGTTTGTCATGTTGTTGTTGTTGTTGTTGTTTGGGCTGTATATTATTTCAATGCATAGCAACTCTATCCGTTTAGCTTTTCAATGGAAGTGTTTCGTTTTATAGGATAATCTCGAAATCTTGTAAAAGTGCATTTTTTTTTTTTTTTAAAGTTATTCCCCTTGATGTGTGCAATTGCATTTCACCGGCTGCCATCTATTATCTAATCTTTCTCTAAATGAAGTGGTGACTGTAGCCACAGGCAAGTTCATGTTCGGTTGAAAATGGAGTCCTTTTTTTTTTTTTTTCCCTCCGTCCCCAAACTCTCCGCATCTCTGCAAAGCTCGAATTGTGTCTAGCTGGATCCGTGCCCTGATGTTTTTGTCAGCGGCATCTCTTCACACGTTCTCTCTCTCTCTCCATTGGAGAGGATGAGATGAGCTCTCTCTTCCTGCAGCCTGTCTCGCTTCTTCCTCTACAATTATCTAGTTCCTACATTGTTCGCGCATTTGCATGCAAGTCGTTCTTTCTACTTTTCCTGTCTTGCCCTGTGAAAATTTCCTTTCTATTGTCCCCTCAGAGAAGATTACAATGTGACAATACTGAATTTGTATAATTAAACGTGCTAGTGCGGAGGACTACGTGTCTGTGTTGATGATCGACCCGTGTCGCTGCGAGAGAGGAGAGGGCGAGGGGAAAAAAAATCCCGACCGCTCTCTAAACTGCATTTACATAAGAAGTGGAAGTCAGTTGCAGAAGAACAGTTTGCAGTGGCGTTACATGTTTGCTCGGCGAGGGCCTGTAAAATGGACGGAGATTTGTGAAAGGCATGTTAATCGGAGGGAATTCGTGACATTTGATTCTCAACGATTGTCATTATCGCCTCTAAACTGGTCAATAAATCCTCGACTGAAGACAAAGCAGGTGGTTTTGGAGACATTGCTGATGAAAACAGCTGACCACTGGTTGGACACAGCATCCCTGACCGGAGGACATGCAAATCCTTGTTGTCAGTTTTCAGATTTTGGCCTAGTTTGATTCCATAACTTGTTTTTTTCTCAGACAGTAGAAAGAAAGCATCTGGAATACACATTCAAGTGTTTATTTCATTTTATACATTTGTGTCCGTGCATTTCAGTTCAATTACAACACGGATCTTGAAAGGCTCAAAACGATTCAGAATCTCTTCATAGCAGCATCTTCTGAAATGGTATGTTTATGCAAATGAGTCTAATTAAATATTCAATCATTTGCCTACATTTCCAGAACAGAAATCTGAAAGCCAGTTCAGAAGTCTTGTTTAATTTTGGTTGACATATTAGAGGTTTTAGAGGGGATTTTGGACATATTATATATATATATATATATTTTTTTTTTGGCTATATATATATAAAACACACACACACACACACACACACACACATATATATATATATATATATATATATACAGCTCTGGAAAAAATTAAGAGACCACTGCAAAATTATCAGTTTCTCTGCGTTTACTATTTATAGGTATGTGTTTGGGTAAAATTAACATTTTTGTTTTATTCTATAAACTACTGACATTTTTCCCAAATTCCAAATAAAAATATTGTAATTTAGAGCATTTATTTGCCAAAAGCAACAACTGGTCAAAATAACAAAAAATATGCAGTGGTGTCTTAATTTATTAATTATATATATATATATATATATATATATATTAGTTTTTTCATTCCATTAATCAAAAAATACTGGGAAAAAAACACCATATTTGAAGTAATAAAGTGTGTATAAATAAGGTGAATATTATAAGACCCATCTGTAACCTTCAGCATGTAGAAAAATAAAACTGTAAACTTTGATTTATTTAAGTTCAATGAGAAACCTTTGGCGTCATATACAGACATAATGAGCGTGGGAATTTCTTCGTCATGGTGAAATTATATTAGATTATGATTTTGTCATCATGACTTGTCAGGGGTGTGATGTTCAATTTAATCAGTTGGCATAATTTTATTTACATTTATTTGTTTGTTTATTTATTTACACTATGTGGACATGTTTGTAAGCATGTAAGCCCACCCCTGAATCGACACATTTGTGTAATATTTAATATAAAACACAGGATATAACAGACAGATATAACTACAGACACAAATTTATTCAAAAAGTACAAATATTCCAAGTGTTCAGAGGCCAAACGATTCATTAGCTTGAAGAAAAGACGCAAATGTGATCTCCATTCGCTGTAGCTCCTGTGTGCACACCACAGATATATAGATATATATATATCTGTATATATCTATATATATATATAAAATATATACATAGATGCCTCATTGGTGACGGTTTCTATGGGCCACTGTACGTAAGCCGTCCGCCATATTGGAAGTCATATCAGTCATGTATGAATATCTATATCTGCAATAGACTTCAGCAGATGATTTTATTAAACTAACAAAATACAACAAGATGAAGGCATGACATTAAATTTACCATAGTAAAAGTAAATACCATGGTAAAAACGTGCACTACTGAGCTAATACATATAAAAACACACCTTCTCACCTGTGAAAGTTTTGGCAAAATAAATCTCACTGGTTTCACAAACAGAAGCTGCAAAACGTTGTGGAATCATTGATTCCGATCCAAGATGGAGGCCCTGCAGAGGTCACATGGTGCGCACATTCTCGTGTGTCTCGTGACCGATTGCGTCATGCCATAGAGTCAGGTATCTTCTGAATGAGATGGACTGAGCGGGTTATTTAAGATCCACACACATAAATATATCTTATGGCTTCACAAGAGTTGGATTGCAACACGAGTTGTTTGTAATACTTTTATACTGTTTGCAATAAATACCTGTGACTGCACTTTTATTTGTCTATTTAGTGTTTTATATTGTTGAGAAGTGAGTAGGTTTAGGGAAGGTGTGGGGTTAGTTGCTCCAATATAAAATCAATTCTACTTTTACAAATGCAGAGAATTAAATAATAATAATAACAAAAAGATCTGGAAGCAATGGAGTACCCTGCGGTATAATGACATCTATTGCATTAACCAGATAGCTCTGACTGTAAATTGTCATTTGCATAAGTAGATTCCCACATAAACCATAATATAGGATTATACCTGGAAACCTTACCGTGACAACAGGCTCTGCGCTATATCTTCTATACGTGTCCATCCTCCAGACCAAGGAAACCATTCAGTTGTGTCATTTTATAGTACATGTATGTGTGTGTGTGTGTGTGATCAGGGCTGGGTTGGTTACTTTTAAAATGTATTTCACTACAGATTACAAAATGCATGCTTTAAAAAAGTAATTTGTAACGTATTTCGTTACATTACTCAAGTTTAGTAACTTAATCTAAATACTTTAGAATACTTTGGAATACTAATAAGTGTGGAACAAACACAAAAAAGGTCATTGCAAGTTTTTTGATCTCACAATTATGACTTTTTCCCTCAGAATTGTGTGATATAAAGTTGCAATTGAGAGTTATAAAGTCAGAATTATGAGATATAAACTCACAATATTGAGAAAAATCAGAATTATGAGATATAAACTCACAATATTGAGAAAAGTCAGAATTATGAGATATAAACTCACAATATTGAGAAAAGTCAGAATTATGAGATATAAACTCACAATATTGAGAAAAGTCAGAATTATGAGATATAAACTCACAATATTGAGAAAAGTCAGAATTATGAGATATAAACTCACACTAAATTCACAATTGCAAGAAAAAAGTCAGTATTGCAAGTTTATATCTCCCAATTCTGACTTTATAACTTGCAATTGTGAGTTTAAATCTCGCAATTCTGAGAAAAAGAAGTCAGAATTGTGAAACACAAACTCACAATTGTGAGGGAAAAAAACAAATAGTGAGAAAAAGTTGCAGTGACGAGTGAATTATAAAATGACTCACAAAACATGAAAACAGTCGTGGATCATCAGGTCATGACAGGACAGTTAAGTAATTTTTTAATAAATTCATTTTGTCTTGTTCGGACAGAACTAAATAAAAATAATAACATTTTTATGATCCTCTTAAAAGTATTAAAATGTTGATGAAACTTAACTCCTCTTTTTCAGACGGTCAGAGTCAGAGAATCACCAATTGCTGTTTAAATGACATTAAAACTCAAAGTAATCACTTTGGTAATCTAAAACACTTTTCAGATGTAACTGTAATCTGATTACCACCCATTTAAAATGTAACTGTAATGAAATACACTTAAATACGTAACTAAGTTACTTGTATTTCGTTACTCCCCAACCCTGTGTGTGTATACATACAAAAGCAACTCTGTAGTTATAAATCATACAGTAGCACTAAATAAGGAACTCACTCTCATTTGCTGCGACGTGTCATTGAACAGTTGTTTCACAAGCGGGAATCTCATTTTGTATCTCAATAGAAGATCACAGGTGATTTAAATTTTCTAATCACGCTTCAGTGTAATTGCACATGCGTCTCTTTGGAGTATTTTCCAAATTAGAATTGCATAAAATGCTTCTTTCATTCTCACAACGGTTCGGTAATGATGCACGAGCAGCATTTGTTTGTTTTGTAATTTGGTCTTTGTACCGCTAACTTCAATTGTTTCATTATCTTTTCTACATCAGATGATAATGAGCACAGTAAAGCTGCTTTTAGTTTGTATCATTTGATTGTAAATTTACCAATGAGCGTTTAGCATGAGTAATGTCCACGGGCAGCTTTATGCCGTCATAATTGAAGAATAAGTCTTATGTGACATGTTTACCCATTAATGGATTTGTGTTGGTTTAAAAAAGAGAATGTTTTGTGCATGTGGACCGTTTGTTTCCAGAGTGCAGATTTTTAAAATCAGGATTTGAGAGGAAATTTGTCAGTTTGACATAAGGAATTCACAGCTAAATCAGAATAAATGTCAGTCTGATATGACACATCAGATGTGTGCAGATGTTTTTTGACGTATAATTTAGCTTCTCTTAGTGCATTTTTTAGAATGAAAATTCTGATCGGTCTGGAAGCTTGTGCTTTATCCATACAGTGTGAGTGATTCTCCAAACGCAAGGTATTTTTACATCAAAAAAGTCGTCTTCGCTGCGCTGTGTGATCATCTAATGAATTAAATTTGGATCCACCGTCTCGTTTTTTTAACCTTCTTGAAGAAGATGAACCTCGCGGTGTCAACCTGACATTTTGAGACGCTCTTAGGTGTAATAATAGCATTAATACACACACATATTCAGCCCTATTTTATTTTTACCAGCACAAACTGTAGTCTCGGGTCATTTCATTTCTCACAGTTTGTTTAGCAGGTGTCTAGGAAAATATTCGTAGGATCTGCTTTTCCCTTTACGACAATGAATTATCCACGCGGCCCGTCGAAAATAAACGGCACATTTACGAGGTTCACTCGTGACATTAGCTATCGAAGCAATGGCGGGATATGATATTTAAAACATTATTGATCATGTTCTCATTCGTTTTCTTTTCACTCTTCGTGGCTGGAGCACGAGCCCCGGGACGTGGAGTTGGCCGACCGTGCTGTAGCGGTATTGAAAACGAATTATTAGATTTAATGGTATGTAGGGGGAGAAAAGCAATGAATAAATAAGAGGTTATACAGTGGTGGAATTCAAATCAGTTGCAGATTCAATTTTAGGACAGAATGGTAATGTGGAGGCCAGAGAAGAGAAGCCAAGAGCGAGGGCTGTGATTTTTTTTTCCCCACACCGCCAGCGTCACAGCGTGCTAATTCATGTTTCATGCTCCGCAAAAGCAGGCCAAACGACCGCTTTTTTATGTCCAACCCTTGGCTGCCAGGGATTTCTTCCATTTTTTTTTTTTCCGAAGCCTATCTACTTTAAGGGGAATTACAAAGTCCGTACCTTCTTTAAAATATTAGCAGGGTATCCAGGCAGGAGCTGGCTGGTCTTTTGGATGTTGTTCGAGTGGCTCCGGGCCTCTTTTTACAGGCGGAGCATCTCTGTGGAGTCTTCAAAGCGCCTCAGTAACAAGACTGCAAATGTCTGTGGGTAAAAAGGGTAAAAAGGCCCGGCGTAAATGCTCTCCTAATGACTCTCAGCAGGGTTACCCTCGTATCTTTCATAAAGAAAGAGAATAAAGCCCAGAACCATTATGCCGAGTCCATGCGAAATCTGGGAGCGGTGTTGGGATTCAACAAAGAGAATACCCATTCTGCCAAATGGGGTGTAATGGGATACATTAGTGCGTTATATGCCTTGCGGTGTACCTGGCAGTCAGATGTTGTTGTGCTGTTTTTGTTGTAGAGATTGTCTCTCCAGATGGTAATTAATGTAATTTTGAATGCCCGAGTGCAAACATGGGGGACAAGCGTATGTTGCCGAGCACGGAGAGCTGTCTTGCTTTAAGGATCGATGAAGCTGCGGTTCGTTTCCTGTTGTGTGTTTGTCTCAAACTAGAAATTCGAATTAGCTTGTGAATTTATTTTTTTGTAATGTCCGGCTGATGAAAAACCTTCATGTTTTTCTTCATTCTGTTTTGTGATGAGGAGAACATCAATTCTCCTGCCCTGAGAGCTCATGTAATGGGTGTTTCTCTGTCAGAAAGCTGGATCCGAGTGAGGCTGCGCATCATCTGTCAATGGCGTTCGGATTTTGAAGGATCCTTGGCTTCGTTTCGCTTCCTTCATTTGGCGTGTCTTGAAAGAAGCATCAGGTGTATCCTCCGTGTCCTCCAATCGCACACAGTTCTTTGTGCATTTTCATATTGACAAAAAATTAAATG
Source organism: Zacco platypus (assembly GCA_038088235.1). NCBI lineage: Eukaryota > Metazoa > Chordata > Actinopteri > Cypriniformes > Xenocyprididae > Zacco > Zacco platypus. The sequence continues at coordinate 33,240,107 of CM076077.1, forward strand.
GATAAATACAAATCCCAGTGGCTGTAAGTGTCAGGGTTGGGGAGTATCGGAATACTTAGATACGTTTTTTTTAAAATACAAAATTTGAGTAAGTGTATTTCATTACAGTTACATTTTAAATGGGTGGTAATCAGATTACAGTTACATCTGAAAAGTGTTTTAGATTACCAAAGTGATATTTTGAATTTTAATGTCATTTAAACAGCAATTGGTGATTCTCGACTCTGACCGTCTGAAAAAGCCGTTTCATTCCTGTTCAGAAGTTTCATCTCACAATTCTGACTTTTTTTTCCTCAGAAATCCAAGATTTAAACTCACAAGTGTTTTTTATAAAATCAGAATTGGGATATAAACTCCCAATTGCAAGTTATAATGTCAGAATTGCGTAATTAAAAACTTGCAATGCTGACTTTTCTCGCTATTGCGACTTTATATCTCATAATTTTGACTTTATAACTCGCAATTGCAACTTTATATCACGCGATTCTAAGAAAAACGAATAAAAAGAATAATTAAAGAGATAAAAACTTGCAATGACCTTTTTTGTGTTTGTTCCACACTTATTAGTATTCCAAAGTATTCTAAAGTATTTAGATTAAGTTACTAAACTTGAGTAATGTAACGAAATACGCTACAAATGACTTTTTAAAGCATGTATTTTGTAATCTGTAGTGAAATACATTTTAAAACTTTGCACTTATCTGACACTCTTTGCACAATATAAATATATAATATAAATGACATCCGACAACTGCATAGACTTAATGCAAAAAGTGCTATGAAAATAGCAGTATTTTGTAATTAGTTGTTAAATATTTAGTTCAAATAGTGGAAGATACTATTTGCACCTCGGCGGATTGTAATATATTATAAAACAGTACGTAATAATAACATATTCAGTGTATATGATTATATTTCTTAAAATCATAAGTGGATGCTGCCTTATTGGGACATTACTTGTCCCAATTAGGGGTACTTTATTTCCAATTTTCAATTTTTTTTTATTTAGGTGTTTATGTAAATCCAGGCTTTTTGCATGTGGTATAAATAAACACTGTGGGAAAAAAAAGTGTTTTTCCCAAATTAATTAATAATATTTTAGTACCGTGTCCGTGGGGATGAAAACACTTTATGACGTTGTCATGTGGAATTTACTTCCTGTCTGCTGAGTGCACAAAATGTTTATTTTTACCAACTTTGTTTTAGTAATGTGCATGTGCTACATTTGGAGGCGATGCGAGTAATTTTATCAGTGTTAAAATAATGTATTATTATTAATAATATCAAAATGTTGCTCTATTTGTTTAAGAATCCTGACCAGGGGTGCCTTATAACGACATAACTCACTGTCTATCCGCCATAATTCACTGTCTAACCACCATAACTCACTGTCTAACCACCATAACTCACTGTCTAACCACCATAACTCACTATCTAACCACCTTAACTCACTGTCTAACCACCATAACTCACTGTCTAACCACCATAACTGTCTAACCACCATAACTCACTGTCTAACCACCATAACTCACTGTCTGACCACCATAACTCACTGTCTAACCACCATAACTGTCTAACCACCATAACTCACTGTCTAACCACCATAACTCACTGTCTAACCACCATAACTGTCTAACCACCATAACTCACCGTCTAACCACCATAACTCACTGTCTAACCACCATAACTCACTGTCTAACCACCATAACTCACTATCTAACCACCTTAACTCACTGTCTAACCACCATAACTCACTGTCTAACCACCATAACTCACTGTCTGACCACCATAACTCACTGTCTGACCACCATAACTCACTGTCTAACCACCATAACTCACTGTCTGACCACCATAACTCACCGTTTGACTACCATAACTCACCGTCTAACCACCATAACTCACTGTCTAACCACCATAACTCACTGTCTAACCACCATAACTCACCGTCTGACCACCATAACTCACTGTCTAACCACCTTAACTCACAGTCTAACCACCATAACTCACTGTCTAACCACCATAACTCACTGTTTAACCACCATAACTCACTGTCTAACCACCATAACTGTCTAACCACCATAACTCACTGTCTATCCGCCATAATTCACTGTCTAACCACCATAACTCACTGTCTGACCACCATAACTCACCGTCTAACCACCATAACTCACTGTCTAACCACCATAACTCACTGTCTAACCACCATAACTCACTATCTAACCACCTTAACTCACTGTCTAACCACCATAACTCACTGTCTGACCACCATAACTCACTGTCTGACCACCAAAACTCACCATCTAACCACCATAACTCACCGTCTAACCACCATAACTCACTGTCTAACCACCATAACTCACTGTCTAACCACCATAACTCACTATCTAACCACCATAACTCACTGTCTAACCACCATAACTCACCGTCTAACCACCATAACTCACCGTCTAACCACCATAACTCACTGTCTAACCACCATAACTCACTGTCTGACCACCATAACTCACTGTCTAACCACCATAACTCACTGTCTAACCACCATAACCGTCTAACCACCATAACTCACTGTCTAACCACCTTAACTCACTGTCTAACCACCATAGCTCACCGTCTAACCACCATAACTCACCGTCTAACCACCATAACTCACCGTCTAACCACCATAACTCACCGTCTAACCACCATAACTCACCGTCTAACCACCATAACTCACTGTCTAACCACCATAACTGTCTAACCACCATAACTCACCGTCTAACCACCATAACTCACTGTCTAACCACCATAACTCACCGTCTAACCACCATAACTCACCGTCTAACCACCATAACTCACTGTCTAACCACCATAACTGTCTAACCACCATAACTCACTGTCTAACCACCATAACTATCTAACCACCATAACTCACTGTCTAACCACCATAACTCACTGTCTAACCACCATAACTGTCTAACCACCATAACTCACTGTCTAACCACCATAACTGTCTAACCACCATAACTCACCCTCTAACCACTGTAGTGCGATGCATCTTTGGAGAAATGAGTCCCAACTGTTTCCCAAAACCGTAGTAACACGGTCGCACCTCTGTTGTTTGAACCACGCCGGTTGAGCAATATAGGACTGCCGTCAATGTCGTCAATGAGTAGTAGATTCTGCTAATTAATTGATTCGAGATCACATTATTATTCTCAGATTGTTCTAGCTCATTTACTGCAATGGCTTCTGATGGACTACTTCGCTTTATATGATGATTGATTCACTGCAGGTTCACGTTTATGCACTCTTCAAAAACAGTGCTGATTGCTGACATGCTAAAATATAAAGAATGTACTTCATGATATATTGATTTTGTGACCTATTTAAGTCCACATGTCATGTGAACAAGAAACTTTGCTTTCAGTCGCAGTTCAAACCACACAACTTTGTGATGCTGTTTGCGAATGTTCGCTGGAACTGTGGTTTCGGGAAACGGCAAATTGTTGCATTAATGTTAATAATGACAGACCATAGTTGGCTAACGATGCTTTTGGGAAAACAGCCCAACACAGCAGTACTGACTCAACCAAGTTTGGGTGACGCATTATTTTCGCAACGTGCTTTTATTATTTAAAATTTATGTGAATTTTTTGTGAATTAATTTGGATTCATTGAGACGTGTACTATTGAGTTGAGAAGTCTGAGCTTCAACCACTGCAACTGATCAGGCCACAGGCTCACCGGAATAAGGCTTCTCTTCAGCTGGACGAGGTGTCAAATAAGCAGGAACCGACTTGACCACTACCAGGCAATGACACCTTTGAGACTCGTACAGAACAAATGGATCATTGTTCCCCTGGCAAGCAGAAGATGGCATTTGCTAATCAGAAAGTCATCTCTCTGTGGGATGAGCATCAATTAAGGCACTTACGCAGCTAATGATCAGAGGGAAAAAACCTAATGGGTCTATTTAAGGGTGGGATCTCACCTCTATCTGTCCAGCTCAGCGTGTGCACGTGTACGGAGAATGCTAATTTCATTTTGGTGTAGAAATGTCCTCGCAGTCGACCAAGGTCATCACCACCTGTTACCTTAATCAACCTCACGGTGAAACAGCAGCTCGTGATTCTCTGTCATACAATTAAGCCTTAATAAATCCAGTAGATAGTTAGTTCAGAGTTGGAGCACTGGGGCAGCATGTGTGAAAGTCAACACGAAACGGCCTTCTGAAAGCAATTAAATGGTCAGTTCATCTATAAATTCATAATTTACTCAATCCCCATGTCATTACGAATCCATCTGATGTTTTGCATCTGACTGAGAAATGAATAGAATGTACCATAATGGTTTCGAAAAATATACAAATATGCATTTTTGATCACTAAAAAGAAAGGCAACATTTCAAGTTCAAGTGAAATATTTTAATGTTTAAATTCATTGTCTTAAGGTAATTTCTTGCTTATTGACCGTCAGTATGCCATGCAGTATGTCACTGGCTTTATCTCCCCAAAAAATGTATAAAACATTGAGAGCATTCCCCTGAGATCCGTCAATCACTTTCTAGTATGGTGAGAGATCGGAATGAGGCGACTGTAGCAGGATGTGAGTTTGGGGCGTGGCTTTTATAGCAGGCTGAGAGTTTGGGGCGTGGTTATTTTAGCAGTTAGGGAGATTGGGGCGTGGCCACTGTTGCAGGCTAAGAGTTTGGGGTGTGGCTACTGTAGCAGGCTGGGTTTGGGGCGGGGCTAGTGTAGCAGGCTGAGAGTTTGGGGCGGGGCTACTGTAGCAGGTGGAGATTTTGGGGTGTGGCTACTTGTAGCAGGTGGAGAGTTTCGGGTGTTTACTGTTGGATGAGAGTTTGGGGCGTGGCCAATGTAGCAAGTTGGGAGTTTCGGGCGTGGCTACTGTACTAGGTAGAGAGTTTGGGGTGGGGCTACTGTAGCAGGTGGAGAGTTTTGGGTGTTTACTGTTGGATGAGAGTTTCGGGCGTGGCTACTGTACTAGGTAGAGAGTTTGGGGTGGGGCTACTGTAGCAGGTGGAGAGTTTCGGGTGTTTACTGTTGGATGAGAGTTTTGGGCGTGGCTACTGTACTAGGTAGAGATTTTGGGGCGGGGCTACTGTAGCAGGTGGAGAGTTTGGGGTGTGGCTACTATAGTTTTCAAGTTTCAAGTTTAATTCATTTCAAGAGGACATTTAAAAAAGTCATAAAACAAACAACAATAAAAGGGTAATATACAAAGTATTTTACTTTACAAAACAGAAAAACAAACAACAAAACAGAGAGAAGCTACTGTATCAGGCTGAGAGTTTGGGCTGTGGTTATTGTAGCAGGATGTGAGTTTGGGACGTGGCTACTGTAGCAGGTGGAGCCAGAGGGTGTCCATGACTGACATGTTACATGGAAAAAAACATTCAGCTTTGGTTACAGAAGTGCAAGCCTCTGCATTTAGACCTTCAAAGATTAAACAGGTAATGAACACGTCAAAGCGGTTGAGGCATTGTGATGCAACACGCTACAATTGACACTTCAATACAACATCATCATACACCTGTTCAGAAAGACAAATGTACCAGTTTATAATGTCTACTCAGCCTGAAATAGTCGTGCCACATCACGTCAAAAATGCAGTACAGATGCGTTGCATGCGAGTGTTAGCTACTCATTACATATAGTTGAAAGTATTCCTAATATGTTGGACCTTTTGTTTAAAGTAGCCTTCTTTTATCAGTTTCAGAAACAGCCGTAAGAGCTGTGTTTGTGATATTTGAGTTGGGGGAGGCACGATAAGACATACTTCACCTTTAACATTAATATATGGCTTGAAATAGTAGAGCTTGTTTTTACCCGTTGTAAATTTGCGTCTCACATTTGGCAGACACTGCATTCAAGATGTAGATCTTTACCAGTTTTTACATTCCCTGGGACTCAAACCCATGAGCTTTCCGTTGCTAACACAATACAATACTGATTGAGCTATAGGAACACTGTATATCGTTTGATTGGATAGTGGATCACAGTACCAGTTAAAATAATTTATCTCCTATTATTTTTGTCCATCCACACGACTTTGGTTACATATAATATTTTCTGGAATATAAATCACATTTTTTAATAATTATTAAATTATAAAATGTTGCAAAATGCATGGCAAAGCACACACGTTTGGACTAGTGCTCAGTGAGAGAAGAACGTGAGCTCAAGTTTGTTTGTATAGTGTGTTTCGCACATTCTGGTATTTCAGTTCACTTTCAATAAATTTGCTGAGGCTTGGTGATTAAAATAAATGTTGAGAATGAATGTCACTATCATTTTGGATTTATATTTTACATTCCTGTTCTGTTACAAATACTGTTGAATTTTGGGGATTTGTTGTGGAGTGAGGCAAACTAAAACACATTTTGTTTGAAGTGAAATATCGTTTCTTTTACTTTAGGGGGAAATGTATGGAAGCTTGTTTCCACCAATGAATAAAAAAAGATAATTGCGCCTTTTGATCTCACAACTCTGACTCGCAACTGCAAGTTTATACTACGCAATTGTGAGGGAGAAAAAGTCAGAATTGTACGTGGGCTGAGAGAGCTCAAAGCGCTGGAAATAAGAAAACACGTGCAAATAAAAAAAGCACATGCAAATAAAAAAATAACACATGCAAATAAAAAGAAAACACATGCAAATAAAAAAAAACACATGCAAATAAAAAAAAAAAACACGTGCAAATAAAAAAAGCACATGCAAATAAAAAAAAAACACATGCAAATAAAAAAAGCACATGCAAATAAAAAAAAAGCACATGCAAATAAAAAAACGTGATCATCAGTTTGACAACACATGTGCTGCAAATCCTCACAACACATGCAAACTCAAAAACGCAAACCACAACGGAAATGTTTCAAGGGGACCCCAAAAAGTGACGGACCCTACCAGGACGTGCGTCCAAAACCAGTTCAACTCACCCTTCACTCATTCACTAATCCCTATATAGTGTACGGCATTTGAGTGCACAATGTGTTCACAATCATTAAATACTATAAAAACTGCAAACAAAAATAAACAACTGTACATTATTTCATGTATTTATTATTTTTAATAAAGTGTTTTTCAGTTAGAAGCTCGCGCTCACAGATGACGTGGTCGTCGAGCGCCTCAGGCGGCCGTTATGATGACGTCACATTAGTACGCTACAGATGATTAACCAATATTATTAAATCATCCACTAAATGATCATCTCTTAAAGTTGAATGAGTGAACAACAATGCCACATATTAAAACACTTTTCTGTTAGTGAAACACATTACATGGAGTTAATGCCTACATAATATATTTTAATATTTTTTAGTTTGTGCTGTTGTCAAGTAGGGTCCGTCACTTTTTGGGGTCCCCTTGAAACATTTCCGTTGTGTTTTGCTCTATTTGCAGCGCGTTTTTGTATATGCAGCGCGTTTTTGTGTTTGCTTGTGTTGTGAGGATTTGCAGCACATGTGTTGTCAAACTGATGATCACGTTTTTATTTATTTGCATGTGTTTTTTTTTTTTTTTCATGTGTTTTTTTTATTTGCATGTGTTTTCTTGTTCGCAGCTCGTTGAGCTCTCTCGGCCACCGTAGAATTGTGATATAAAAAGTCGCAGTTACCTTTTTTTTATTCATTGGCGGAAACAAGCTTCCACACTAATGTGACATTTCTTCATAAGACCTGTTAAGAAACGCAAGGGTCAGTGCTTATTTTTTAAGTTGACTTTGAAGTTGCATTGAAGCGGCGGGTGGGAATCTTGTCGGATACGGGATGGTCACTGCATGTAGACATTGACCTAAACTGACATTATCACACGTGGCTCACCGCTGTCTCTGGCTGTTCGATTGCCACCCCGGCTAAGAGTGACCCTGCTGACAGGCGACCTTATCCAACACCTGCTCTTCTTCACGGCTTCCTCTGGAAAACCCTACAGCTCTCAATTACTCGGAGGACATTAAGCGGTTAAGTAAAAGACACGTCCACTCTCTGAAAAAACAGGCCCTCTGTTTTTGCGAGACTCCCGCGCAGCCATCAGGCGCATCTCTCCCGATGCGACATGACACACAGATGTGAGGCTGGGACTCGCTGAAGGCAAGATAGAGGGCGTAGCGTGATATTAGGGGTTTCCTCTTTAGGAACATGCCGCTGTGTTTCTGGACAGACCTGCCAAAGGGGGCGACTTACCCACAGCTAGGGGTTAATTGCACCACTGGGGAAAAATGCCTTCTTTGATTCGGTGCACAGTTGATTGGGTGGTTGGTGACAGCCGCGCTGCGTGTTGCGGGAAAGGGAGCGATGTCTGGAGGAGAAGAAGGCCGCTGAGAGCATGAGCTGAAAATAAGTCGAGCTGACAGGAAACGCTCCTCCTTTTGGAGGCAATTTCACATTTGTATCCACTTTGACTTACTAAGCTGTTATTAAAGTGAGAAAAGGGGGCAGCTGTTCTCACGTGAAGCATCAGGGTTTGAGGACCGCTCCTGTTTGATTGCGTGACTGTCGGCTAGAGACTGAAGCGATCGCAGAGCTGTTTGCTTAATTGATAGAGAAGAAGAATTGGGAAGAACTGAGGGAAGGGATGAGAGAGTTGCGAGAAAACAGCCTGTGGGTATTTTTTCATGCACATCCGTTGCGTTTAGCCAGCTTGTTTAAAAGTTAAATCTCGTATTTTGTTGTAAATATTAAGCATGAGCTCATTAGATGAATCACACAGATATTTTTTTTCTATTTATTTTGTGGACGAGATAATAACTCAGTATAGCGGGAAGACGCAAGATACTCAAAACAGAAGATACTATTTAACTGTCCTGTTATTAATTTTAACAACATGATTTCAGAGTTAAAGGCGACCTTCATCTATCATCTTCATGTAGATTTGACGGAATATAGTTTATTGCTCATCCTGTAGGATTATTTGAGAAACTAAAACGGTACTATATGCATGATTGACTAAATCACAAACTAAATAAAACGGACTGCTGCTCATCCATACAGGCTGCCTCCACCTGCCTTGTTGCAAGACTCCAAAAACGTACCTGTGTATGAAATTCACACAAATTTGCATTATTTTCAGTAACACAGATGTTGATTACACAGGCAGATTATCAATTAAAAAACGATGTTTCCTTGCATAATACTATGTTATGACTTCAAAACACTTTGATACATTTTGATGTTTGTATCACATAACCAGCTCTATATGTGTAAACTTGCTCAGTCGCTCACCTGATACAGCAGTGGACTTGCGATATGAAGCGTTCGAGTCCCGGGAAACATGAGCTCAAAGACTTGTAGAAGCCGATGAATTAACGGTTGCTTCAGCAAATGGCTTTTTTTTTTTTTTTTTTAAATCTCACATTTGCTTTTGTTAATTAGGTTTAGTATGAGGTGACCAGATTTCTGAAATGGAAGCCGGGGACATTTCCTAGTCCAGTAGTCAAAATATCATTGAAATCTCCTTTGTTATTGTCTATGAATCTTATATTATGTATCATATATTATTATAATTAATAATTATGATAATGTTAGTGATTTAACTGGTTTTAATACAGTTCAACAAAAATCACACTATAAAAAATAGGGTATATCTTGACAATTGCAAAAATCAAACAGTTCAAAACGGTATTATCTTATAACAAAACTGACTTTACAAAACCATATATCAAAAATAAAACAAAATCAATATGAATACAATTGTAACATATTTAACAATTTCTAACTGTATTTACTATTTTCATTTTTCTGTGAATGCAATAATAATAATAATATATATATATATATATATATATATATATATATATATAAATTATTTAACCCTTTAGGTTGCTTTTGAGCACAAAGTACTGTGTGTGCTTTCTGCAAATGTAAATGTTGCATGCATTATTGTTTAGTTGATTGTTTTAAGTTAATTCAGTGCGTTGGAATTAGTCTACTGCGTTGTGACGGCGGAACTTTCTTGAACGTTTAAAATTGTGTGCAGTACAATCCCGCACCCTGTTCAGGCTTGTTATGTTGTACATACAAACAGTATTACTTTCATTTAACATTGAGCAGTTATGTTGTGGCTAACTTGAAACTGATAACGGTGTTTCATGACAATTGATTATAACAGTGCTCTGTCCAGGTTACGTTCTTGGAGCGGTGCACGACAAAGTAATCAGTGTAGTTTGCGGTAATCCATCTTTCTTTTGTGTTGCTTGTTCAGATTACCAAATCTGGATTATTAGAGCTCTACGGAGCCCCTAAAGGGACATGGTGATAAAAAGAATTTTAAAAATATTTAAATGCGTTTGCGTTCAGCGCAACGTTCACCTGAGAAACGTTGCGTTTGCTCGCAAAGAACTTTTGACTTTTATGATTGTGTCAATGTAGTTTACAAACAGTAATAATAATAATAAAAAAATGAAAACATAATTTTTGGTTGATATCTACAGCTGTTTGGGGGTTATTTTATGGCACCAAAATCTGTTTTTTACTTTACAGTAGTTTACTGTATAAATATAAATATGTAGCCCAATGACTACTTCTAATTTATTACTTTAACAGTTAAGCTAATTGTTATGATTGTCAGATGAAGTGCCCGTGAGGACCACTAGAGGGCACTTCACCTTGGACTCACACACATACACTTTCACTTTCACTGCAGTCACTCTTCACTACATTTCCCATAAGCCCCGTACCCATTCACTGATCACCGCACCAGCTGCACCTCATTCACCAGCCGTTGATTACCACACCAGCTGCACTTCATTACCCACACTATTTAAGCTTCACACACACAAACATCACTCCCCGCGAAGTCTTGTTTTGCTTACCACTGTCAATTGTGAGAGTTTATCCCTGTGTCTTGTTTTCCTGGTCTTGTTTTCTGCCTGTCTGTTCCGGTTATTGATTTTTCGCTGCCTGCTTTGTTGGATTTACAGCTTTGGATTTATGGACTGTTGTTTGCCTGCGGCCTGCCTCGATCTATTCGCCTGAGTATTTACTACGATTCTGCCTATCCTCCTTTATACCTGTTCGCCACTGTTTGACCTTTGCCTGTTCTGACCACGTTTGTAATAAAGCTGGACCCCATCCTGCGGACTCCTCATTACACTAATTGAGAGCAAAATAATAATAATAATAATAAAATATATACGTATATTACATGATAAAAATGTTGTATTTTTTGACCAGTTTTACATTTTTGTTCCTAAAATCCACGCTTCTGATGGGATCAGTATAATCCTGATTTTTTGGATCAAAGGTATCCCAATTGATTTTGAACAACACAAACATGATTTTATCCAGATCAAAACCAAGATTGGGTTTTGTGATCTAATCTGATTTCAGAACCCGTTTTCAAGATTTGATCCGATCCGATAGCTGAAAGAAAATTACTTTTGAACAACTGACCCCGGAAGGCTATGTTGGTTGGGGGGCAGATTTGAACGTGTTGTTAAACCAGGATATTTTCGGGGACAAGACACTAAAAACCAGGGGAAAACGGGGATGTCTGATCACCCGAGCGTAACTGGTACATTATTTTCAAATCATCAGATCATTTCCGAACTGCTGGGATACGTAGAACAACCAACACAATGAAACACTGCCAGATTCCCATTCATCTGTTCTCATGAAACACGATTTTAGCACCTTTCACTGAACATTTCACTTTGAACGGATTACGAAAAAGCGCAAAAAGTAATATCCTTTTGATGTCTGGCTCTGGTCTCTCTTCAATGTACATCTTTTGGATTTGTTCGCCCATTTTATTGTCCGCCCGGTGAAAATTGTACATCCAATTGCTTTGAAAAGTAATAGCACACCTCTCCTCAAAAAGCCTCGCAATTCATGAAGCCTTTCATGTCTGTAGGGTTACGCTGCAAAGTTTACATTTAGATTTAGGCATTTAAACGGTAACAATAGTGATTTAGAGAGCAAACACGATTAATAATCTGCTTCAAACACACTGATGACAGTCATTGGTTTGCGTCAGTTTCAGTGCTGAAAGAGTGTTGCGCTCTGCTTCGGCGGCGTTACCGTTGGATGTTTATTAGGTCTGACACGCGCTGACCACATGAACCCAAACCCACACTGCCCCCTCATGTAGCTGCCTGTGATGAGCGGGAGCAGCGCTTCTGTCATGGTCGTACTCCCCTCGGCAGTAGGGCGGGCAGTAATTAATTTTCACATTTAACTGGGAGGCAAAACGCTGGTGTCCTGGGACGTGGCGCATGCCACCAACCCACATCCTGGATTCCGGGGATTAGGATAATTAGCCCCCGGAAGATTGCGTAGACAGATGGAGAGGACCCATCCCTCCCTCTCTGCCTTTCTCGCTTTGTCTGTCTTTCTTTCAGCTAAATAAGGGGTGTTTCCGCAGCAAGCAGGAGGCGCAGCACGCGTCTCCTGTACTCGTGTGCTTCTGCAGGAGGCCTGCGAGTTCAGAGGTGGTTTGTTCATACAGGATGAAAAGACTCACAAGAGTATTGATTGGAATGATATAGTGGAGCTGTTTGCTTGGGAGGTTCATATATGGATCTTGAAGGCCTTTCATCTTCAGCATGTGTGTGTGTGTTGAATGTTGATTGAAATGCTGGCGTTGTCGCAGACATCTATAGCCGAGAAGATCAAATAATAATAATAATAATAACGCTAAAATAAAGAGCAAGTTTAATCTGTAAAAATAAAGTATAGACAATTTAGTGCATTTAGGGAGTATAATACATAATATAAGGATCATAGGAAAGCATTTCAATGTATTATTCCCTTTAAAGTTGTAAGAAACTGTGGTTCCATTTTTCAAGTACTTCCACTGTGTAATGCTTATTATAAAACATGATTGCATTATAAAAAATGTTTTTATAAGGCATACGCATACCAACTCTGTGGAAACTGTAATTATTTATCTTAAAATATGTCATTGTTTTGTCTCAAGATGGACATCAGTAAAAAGCTACTTTAAATGAAGGTCTTCTCCCGGCTTAATCGAAGCCCTGAAACTGTGAGATGGACGCCTCGAGTTGTCTGCCAGCACTGCCGCTCCGCCTTCGGACTCTGTCAGGGCCTTAATGAAAAAGAGAGTGGACTGGTTTTGAACCGCTGATGGAGAAAACAGATTAACTCAGTCCGAGAGTGGTGACATAGACGTGGGCTAACAGAACCACCTCATCCTCGAGCAGGTCAAAGACGAGAGCAATAAATTCACGCTGACCTCCTCACTACTGAAAATAACACGCGCTCGACTGCGATGGAGGCAGCGTTTTAATACATCATAGGTACACTCCTGATGTGAATCTTGTTATTTTCCCCCACCACTTTATAGGTACACTTGCTAGTATCATGTTGAACCTCCTTTTGCCTTCAGAAGTGCCTTAATTCTTCACCGCAGAGATTCAACAAGGTGCCGGAAACAATCCTCAGAGACTTTGCTCCATACTGACGTGACACCATCACACAGTTCCTGCAGATTTGTCGGCTGCACATCAATGACGTGACCAGCACATCCCAAAGCTGCTCTGTTGAGATCTGGAGACTGCGGAGGACATTTGAGTTGAGTGAACTCACGGTCATGGTCAAGAAACCAGTTTGAGATGATTTGAGCTTCGTGACATGTTATCCTGCTGGAAGTATCCATCAGAAGATGAGTACACTGTGGTCATAACGGGACGGACATGGTCAGCAATGATCCTCAGGTAGACTGCGGCGTTTCAGTGATGCTCAACCGGTACTAAGAGGCCCAAAGTGTGGCATGAAAATATCCTCCACACCATTACACCAGCAGCCGTCTGATACCATGGATCCATGCGTTCATGTTCCTCACGCCAAATCGGACCAGGCAACGCTTTTCTAATCTTCTCTTGTCCAGTTTTGAGTTTGTGTGAATTGTCTGGAGCTCATCTGCTTCAAGGTTGGACGTGTTGTGTGTTCAGAGATGTTCTTCTGCAGTGCTTATTTGAGTTAGTTTCCTTTCAATCCGCTGAACCAGTCTCGCCATTCTCCTCTGACCTCAACAAGGCATCTTCACCCACAGAACGGCCGCTCACTGGATATTTTCTCTTTTTCGGACCATTCTCTGTAAACTCTAGAGATGGTGGTGTGTGAAAATCCCAGTAGATCTGCAATTATTGAAATACTCAGACCAGCCCGTCTGACACCAACAGCCGTGACATGTTCAAAGTCACTTAAATCATCTTTCTTCCCCATTCTGATGCTCAGTTTGAACTTCAGCAGATTCACTTGACCATATCTGTTCCTGAAATCGCCCCCTACACCCTCAAATAGGTCACTATTTCAGGGAATAGCAATTTGTAGCGGTGTCTGAAACCATAGTGGATGTTATCGAGTGCACTCATTCAATCCCACAATGCACTGCAATAACGAGTGTACAACTACGCTCAACGACTAGAGAATACCCATAATGGACTGTGAGAATCGCAGGCTGAATGAATTCCCATGTTTTACCAGAAGATGGCGCCATCTATTTTCCAAACAGCTGGTCCAATGTGGCTGCAGCGTTATATCAAACGTATATAAATTCCTTTTAAATTTATTATTAAATTGTTTAATTAAGGTAAGTTTTCAAGACAAGTTTCAAACGATTATTAAACGGCAAACACAAACTATGCAAAAGCCGGCGTACTCAGTGTCCGAATTCACATTTTCATTCACTCCTTCAAGTGGACTAGATTAGTGGAGTAATGTAGGAAATAAATGAGGGTATGGGGGCAGTTTCACACACAGCCCATGTCTACATGCCTAAATACATTGAGTTGCTGCCATGTGATTGGCTGATTAGATATTTGCATTAACTAACAGTTAAAGTGGCCTGTGAGTGTGTTTCACGAGTTCACACTTACAAATAATCAGATAAAGTAATTATTATGTATATTTGGCGTGCTGTCCGAGGAGAGGGCTTGGAGCTCGGTATTTGGCCCGAGCCCAGAGTACTCCCCCCGTATTCTGGTTCTGGGGGGGGGGGGTCTATATATATAGATCTCATGCTGATTGGGCGGACATGTTGATTGCTGATTAAAGACTGCAGGTTGGAGTGATGTGATGATTAGTTAGATCATTTGAACGTGTTCCTCCCGAACTTTGTTAGTAAAACATCATTTGTGCTCATATACCTCACTCATTCAACACAAAACCAAATGTGACTATAAATAACTTCAATACTCTTTCTGTTTTTGTTGTTTTTGAGGTTTGCCAGTATAATTTGCTATACACTTTTCTGTCTAATTTCTCCTTTTGTAATTCATGGGCCAAAGAAAATAAGGTAACACTTTATTTTACAGTGTCATTGTTATGTATTCAGGGCTGGGTTGGTTACTTTTAAAATGTATTTCACTACAGATTACAAAATACAAGCTTTAAAAAGTAATTTGTAACATATTTTGTTACATTGCTCAAGTTTAGTAACTTAATCTAAATACTTTAGAATACTTTGGAATACTAATAAGTGTGAAACAAACACAAAAAAGGCTTTTTCCCTCAGAATTATGTGATATAAAGTTGCAATTGTGAGTTATAAAGTCATAATTATGAGATATAAACTCACAATATTGAGAAAGATCAAAATTATGATAAACTGACAATATTGAGAAAAGGTCAGAATTATGAGATATAAACTCACATACTAAATTCACAATTGCAAGAAAAAAGTCAGTATTGCAAGTTTATATCTCCCAATTCTGACTTTATAACTTGCAATTATGAGTTTAAATCTCACAATTCTGAGAAAAAGTACTTTGTACTTAAATGTATAATTACAGTGTAACAAAGACACCTTAAAATAAAGTGTAACCGAAAATAATTAACAATTTGTTCCCGCTACTTACTAATCTGTGGCCTCGTTTTAATTTTTTAAAATTGTTTACTAATTAATTCCCTTGTTTTCCTTTAAAATGATGTAAGAAGTCAGGAGGACAAATGTGTGGTTACGGTATCTTGTGTTTTGTCCCGAGCGGGGCTCCGTAGTTGAGCAAATGACAAAAGTGTCTGATTTGTTTTTGGGTGATGTAACCCTAAATAGGCTAAACTAGAAAAGAAGTACAGCCTGCTCACCTCATGAGGCGAGAACATTGCACTTTCAGCTTTGGCTTACGGTGTTTTTCACAAAATGGAGGAGAGTATGACAGCAGGTAACAGAGTTAACGCCGGAGCCTTTAATGCAGCCGTGTGACAGATCGCACGAGAGGAATACACGACCGTCTGAAGCCACTGACAGGAAATCAGCAGGAATACGAAAAGAAAGCATGTTCATGTTGCAAAATGACAATCGTAATGCGCTTAGACAGCCCATCCTGCATAAATCCGACTTTAACGTTTTCTTTTCCTGTGCTATAATGATGATTTATTGGATTGGAGTAAGGAAAAATGAACACGCTGCTGTGATAGACATGTTCTCCGAGTATCTCAGAGCGCCTGTTTTCACAGAGTAATGTACCTGCGGTCAGGAAGATTAAAATGGACTCAGAACATGAAGTCACGACTTTGACTTCTGCACCCAGAACTAAAGAGACGTGTTAAATGTGATGCATTATCTCCTAACATGCCTCTTCTCACTCTCCTCTCTGTAATACAGAGCACTAGAGTGTTGAGAATTATTACACGACACACAAACAATAACCGGCCAGGTGTAGACGGTATTTCATCAGCCGCTGTCACACGACGTCTCTCAGGAGAAACCAATAATGGATGATGTCCATCCTTAAAACGTCCCTTACAAACCCAGCGCTTGTCACCCGTGGAAGAGAAGAGCGTATGTTGTTTTCCGAGCTTCGGGAGCCTGACGCTCAGACAGATGGCGAGCTTCAGTTTGTTTAGTCGCTTCTCAGCAGAAAAGCCCGAGAAACAAATCGAGCGATGAACACGCATGCATGTCATTATGTCTGTGCTAGCAGATACGGTACGGCGGCGACGATTTCGCTTATGGGATCAAATTATATGTTTTCTCTTGTGTTTCAAGACGGTGGAGCTAGGTGCTGTTCGCACGATATACGACGAAATGCGCTTCGGCTTTGATATTTTGCCACTTGAAAGCTTATACGGAATAAGAATGGCTTCTAGATTTTTTTTTTTTTGAATAAAAGTACATCAGTTCTCTTCAGAACGACATGACCTAGATGTTGCTCTGATGAAAACATTGAGAAAAAAAAGAATAATAATTAGAAATGATGCCAAGCTACTCATCTTTTCATGCATTTTTTCCTCTTTTGTTTTCTTGACTAGTTGGGGCAGACAGCAAACACTTTTAAAAACTGACAAATTTTTTGACAAAATGGTCTGTCTGGGTCCTGCTAATTCATATCTTTTAATCATGAAGTTCTAGATGTTCAAACATCATAGTTATTTTCACAGTTTTGTAATTTTACTGTTGATGCTGTGAAAAATAATTCTAATTTTTAACTCTAAAAGACTCTAAAATGCTATAGAAAAAAACAATTGTTAATCGATTACGTTCCCATACGCTAATTTTGAATTCGACAGTAAAATACTGTTGAATTTACAGTTTTTACAAGTGAAAAATATCTTAAAATGTTGTGTGAAAAAACATAAAGTGGCATTCCCCGGGTTTTCTGTGCGACAGCTCACTTTTGACGTTTTTCTTGGTTATATAACTAAAGTCATTTCTATAAAAACGTTATTTTTGTTAATGAAATGTTTTTTACTGTAAATCATAAAATGTTCCATCTTTTACTGTATAATTTCCATTGCATTTGCCGGTTTTATTCTTAAAATATATGAAGGAAAAGTTTGAACAGCCCCTTTGGGTATAAAGTGTTAATAAACATGTAATAATAATGAATAAGCTATAAATAATGTAACTTAAAACAATTAAGTTGGCTGTATTCAATGTTTACGGCACAATATTCAGGAAGCAGTATTCCATTTTGAACATGAAGAGTTTGATATTTTGATTGATTGAAATCAAATGTTTGCATTACAAGTCCTAGACTGACACATTTATACATCTGCCCTAAAAACAATAGTGATAAATCACGATAGCAGAGTAAATCGGCACGCTTCCCGCTCAGTATAGCCCTACCGATCAAAAAACAGACCAAAACTAATCCCAGTAAGTAGCAGAACAGTATTAAAGGTCAGACGATTCGTGACCCGCTTTCATTGCATATTGAGCTGTTGACCACAAAATACCACAATCACTGATGGAAATAAACAGCAAAGGGCAAAATGAGAGAAGTTTGGGCCAAGAATGTGATGTGTGTGTGTGTGTGTGTGTGTGTGTACTTGTTTTCCTTACATTGTGGGGACCAAATGTCCCACATTTTGTGTGATGGGTAGGTTTAGGGGTAGGGGTAGTGTAGGAGGACAAAATGTACAGTTTGTACAGTATAAAAACCATTACGCCTATGGAATGTCCCCATAAACCATGAAAACACAATGTGTGTGTGTGTGTGTGTGTGTGTGTGTGTGGGTATTCCCTACGTTATGGGGACCAAATGTCCCCACAGGTACAGTAATACTAGTAAATTTTGATCTTGTGGGGACATTTTGTTGGTCCCCATGAGGAAACAAGCTTATAAATCATACAGAATTATCTTTTTTGAAAATGTAAAATAGCAGAACATTTTGTGTGATGGGTAGGTTTAGGGGTAGAGTTAGTGTAGGGGGACACAATGTACAGTTTGTACAGTATAAAAACCATTACGCCTATGGGAAGTCCCCACAAAACACATAAACACAACATGAGTGTGTGTGTGTGTGTGTGTGTAGTGCTAACTTCTACATTTACAAGTACATTTTTAGAATCAAATGTGAACAAGTTCACAATTAATTGCGTTTTCATAACCAAAGATTAATAAAATGCTGTTTAAAAAAAAAAAAAAAAAAAATATATATATATATATATATATATATATATATATATATATATAGACATTTCTAGACACTGAAAGTAATGGAAGTGGGCTCTCTCTTTTTTTTTTCTTTTTTTTTTTTTTTACTTGAGCTAGTAAATAACCACCCAAAACACCCTAGTAACTGCATTACAATGCCCTGGCAACCACCCGCAACACCCTAGAACAGTGACAATGAGGTTTTTGGAGGTGGTGATTTTGAGGTGAAAATGGGAGAAGGAAGGATGGTTTATTGTTAATAAAATTCCCAGTTATTCATTTCATGTCTCGGAATGTGTATTTATTGTTTGTAATTTCACCACTGTAAGTGTTACCACCACCACGCTCCTCCCCAGATGTGCCGAATCTGCGAAAATCAAGTCTCGGGGGATAGAGAAGGAGAGGGGGAGGCAAATTCATAGCTGGAGACATGTGCCTCCGTTGGTAAAAAATAAATAATATACATACATATATATATATATATATATATATATATATATATATATATATATATATATATAGTAGCCAATCACCACTTTGAGTGATTAGGAGTGTTGAGAAAAGAAGCATGGCAGAGGAGATATCAACCAATCATCACAGAGACGTGAATCACGTGATATTAGTTTGAACTGCTACCGCTGATGTAGCAACTACATATGGAGAGTACAGATATTGAATATTTGATCGCAAACAAATTTACCGAACTACCATTTGAACAACAGCTACAAAATAAAAATGAAGGAAGATTTTTCTCCATATAGTGGACTTCACTGGGGTTCAACGGGTTGAAGGGCCAAATGTCAGTTTCAGTGCAGCTTCAAAGGATCTACATGATCCCAGATGAGGAATAAGAGTTTAAATGAGACTATATGATTCTAAAAACATATATAAATACATACACTTTTTAACCACAGATGCTCATCTTGCACTGCTCTGTGATCTGCCACACATGACGTAATCACGTTGGAAAGGTCACGCGTGATGTAGGTGTAAGTCAAAAGTCAACCTCATTTTCTCCTCCAACTTCAAAATGGATCGGTACTTTCGCCAACGTCACACGTGACCTTTCCAACATGATTACGTAATGCGTGGCAGATCACAGAGCAGTGCAAGATGAGCATCTGCGGTTAAAAAGTATATATAATTTTTATTTTTTTTTAATAAAATGTCCAATGGTTTCTCTAGATGAGACTCTTATTTCTCGTCTGGGATCATGTAGAGCACTTGAAGCTGCACTGAAACTGACATTTTGACCCGTTGAACCCCAGTGAAGTCCACTATATGAAGAAAAATCCTGGAATGTTTCCCTCAAAAACTGAAGAAAGAAAGACATGAACATCTTGAATGACATGGAGGAGAGTAAATTATCAGGAAATTTTAATTCTGAAGTGAACTGATCCTTTAACACAGACATTTAAAGGACATGAGGGTGGATTTTGTGATAGGCTTGGGGAAATTGTATTTATATTCTCCAAAATGACCCCCCCCTCCAAAAAAAAGCCATTTTAAAGCAGTTAAAAAACCTCCTCTATTTTAAAACCCAACAGCTGCCACTGAAATTACCTCACAAATATCTCTTCATTTTTGCCGTGACAGTAGGAAATCATATGCAGAACAAGACTGAGATATGAACCGGCCAAGTCTCATGCAGATATGTTTATGGTGGACTGCTGGTTGTGAACACTACTGCGAAAACACTACATAACGTCAACAAGAAGCGTGTCAAGCGTGTCAAACATTTGCACCAGAGCACAAGTTGTGCTGTTAATGAATCCTGGCGCTCAGGAAAGGGAAAACATGACAAACCGCCCGAGATGAGCCGCACGACGTGCGCGGAGACACAGATCTCCCGAGCACTACCTCAGCATTATCGCACATACAGCATGTCAAATGATCGGCTTCTTAGGGATATGTGTACCGCAGGAATATGAATATCCCCAACATCAATTGGAAAAGGGTAATGCGGAGTATCAGTGATGACACGTGTGTCGGCGAGGCAGGTAAGGCGGCGCATCTAGAGCAGGCGGCGCGCGGGAACAAAGAGCGCGGAGAAAAGCGAGCGACGTGCCACTTCGCCTTCCATTCAGCTGGAAAATTGTAGGCATCCAAATGGCTCATAATTTCAATTGCAAGGCGCACCCTAATCTTCCCTGATTCAAACATAGATTTCTGATGCTTTTGTGCGATTCATTCAACCCACTGTATCTTTCAACCTGTGCTGGCACAAGCCAACAAAGAGCTCTGATTGTTGAGCATAATAGCGGCCTTTGTCGAAGTGTTTTTTTCCTTGTTGAATACTTCAATTTTATACTGCAGCCATTCACGCTATATATCAGCGGTATATCAAGGCCGGTTCATGACAGGCCTGCTGCTCATCACTCTCTAGACTAGATCTTCACATTTCTCTTGATCCGAGGAGCACCCTTGAAACGGGCCGTGTGGATGACAAAGCAAAGTTATAGACAAAGTCCAAATATGTGCAACCTAAATGTCTTTTTCTACTTGGAAAAAGAAGAAAAAAAGGAATACATTAATCTAGAGCTTCCCAGACTTAAGAGGGGTAAGGCCAACCAAAAACACTGCAAAAGCTCCACGACCCCGGCGTTAAAAAATATAGACCGGCATTAACTACTAATACATTTATTAACAAGTTCATGTGAATTATGATGTAAACAGATATATTTCAATCCATAACACTAACCTTACATACTTTTAAATTTTAGAACATTTGGAATATTTTAATTATTTTAATATATAGCTACGGCCCCATGCAATACCGCTACGGCCCACCGGGGGGCCGCGGCCCACAGTTTGGGAAGCTCTGCATTAAACCATTTTATAAAGTTTTAGTGAAATCGGCTGGGAGAACAATTAGGCCTTTCGATGGTATGAGATATGAGGACAGAAAATACGTGTTGACGGGGTGTTTTCATCCCGAAGCGTACGGTATGGACGTCACGGTTCGGTTCATGCAGTTACGCTGCATTCGCTTCAGCGTCGACCCTTGGCGGAGGACGCGACACTCATACTAACAGCGGTTATCGCATTACTTTCCGGTGTTGCATAAACGCAATTGACCGTTCGCGAAGCCCCGCCCCCTTTAGTTACTGTTGCTATGCGCTCTCACGCCACACATCATGTTCTCATGCAGTGAAAAATACATCCTGGAGCAAAGAGGACACTGACAACGTATGAAACAGTTTCATATTTAATATATATCGTAATTTTTTTAAAGCAGTTTAATCAATAAATAGTGTCTAGTGTGTGTTTAATGTGTGGAGAACCGATCATCTCTAGTTCATTTATAGCATCAAATAAACGTGAATGAACATCAGAAGGAATGTTGTGGAAAGACGTGAATAGTTCAAGTTCAAGTTCACCGACGTTAATCTACTAACTCGGTTGTGTCTAGAAGGGACACAGCAATGACAAAATCTCATCTCAAAATCAAAATCTCTTATCAATTTGTGTTTTATTAACGTCTACCCTAAAGATACCCTTACAATACTGCAAAAACAGTTACTAAATTAAATAAATATATATTAAATGATGCGATACTGATGTGCGCATGTCCTCAAATCCCTTCTAGTCTTACCCTAACTTTCCCTGACTGCTTTGTTGGACAAAATGGCGGATTCGGGGTTATGATTGGTCAGATCGCCTGTCAATCAAACTGTTTGCGAAGCGTCAATTGGCTAGCGTCTGTCATCTGATTGGCTTGAAAAGAACACTTCAACTTCTGCCGCAAACAATGGAAGTGAAGTGACGCAACGAAACCCACAAATCAGTTGATTCAGTAATTGAGAATCGTTAACGCGGACTGCGTCAGAGGACGAATACAGTGACAATCCACACTACAGTCCAGAAGGGGGCGCCTGCGGTGATGCATTGTAGCCCTGTTTCAATCAGGATTAATCCCAACAAGCTCTGTGCTTTGTTACTTTAGCTAAGAAACAAAGTGTCATTTTTAAAAATTCTGTCGATTTTATCACAAATATCAAACAATAAATGCGACTAAGTTCAAACGGCAGCGCGAGTGAACGCGATCATCTTTTCCTGGTCACTACTAGCTGCAGAATGAACATGAATGAACATCTATACATGTTTGTTGAAAGATACAGTACAACTTAACCAGCATATCTTGTGTAATCGCTCCATCAGTGTTTCACCTGGGGAAAGACGGCAAAAAAACGGTAATGTCACGTAATATTACATTACATTCTGTGTCCAGAGCTGTTGCTAGAGAGAAATGAGCTCTTTGTTTAATATATGCACTATTAACCTATTTATTCATTTTATTTTACTTAACCTGTTAGTGGTCTTAATTATTTAATACATGTTTAAAGTTTTGACAGCCGCTGTGTAAATGATTATATTTCAACAATGAATTGGAGAAACACAATTTTATAATTAGAAGTTAATGCAAAAACTTTAGCCTACATGTTTACGCTCAATTTTTGTTATTATTAGTTGAGTGTTGTTGATAATATGAATTTGATAGTATGAACTCTGTTGTTAATTGTAACATATAATATTATAGTAAAGTGTTCCCTATATAGTAAACAGCATTAAGAGAGATAGATTTTTTTTATCCTTAAGAATATTTTACAGTGTCATTGTTACATGTATTTACTGTAGTAATAACTAGAAATTATGCATAATTAAATGCAATTAACCCTAAACCAAACCCTCATCCTAACCCGATAGGAAATACATAGTTACTTGTCTTTACTCAGTACTTAAATGTATAATTACAGTGTAACAAAGACACGTTAAAATAAAGTGTAATTTAATGAATTTTTAAAGACAGAGACAGTTTTTTGAGTAAACCACTGTAAAAAAAAAAAAAAAAGTTTTCTCACCCTGCTGTACCAAAGCCGATTTTTGTGTACAGTTACGCATCTAGTTGACACTTAAGGCACCATTTAAAAATAAATAAATAAATACCGTATTTGGGATGATGCAACAGAATGGAACAGAACCCAGTGGTCTCGAAATCCCCGTTTTGTGATTCTTCACACAATGCTTTACTCCCCTTCTAGCAAAACATTGTCATTTATTGGATTTGCTCAAGAAAATAATGATATATGGCGAAATTGTGTCTTTAATATAGTTGGTATGAAATGGAAGTTGTCTTTTCTTCCCTATTGCACCGTATATTTGAGTGAAACGGCTTCTGGAACAAGAACAAATGTAGGGCGGGGCTTGATTGTGTCTGTGTGGAATTGATTGGATGGTTGTGGTTTGCTATTGGTGGATCTCATGTGAGTGACAGGTTGCTCCGCCCTCGTCATCAGAGAAGAAGATATTCTGATTCAAGATTATGAGGAACATGAAGTTAAAACAGTGATGTGCACGGATAAATCATTTATAATAAACACTGCAATATTCCATTTAAAAAATAAGAACAGTCAATGTTGATTTCATATTGACTTTAATTTTATATACATACATGTATACAATTGTTTTTACATTTTTAAATCATTAAGATGAACAAAGCCATTTCGCTGCATGTTGTGCTTAACAACAAACTTTATCCATGACTATATTTACAATATAGCACAGCCTCTCATTCCATATTGGCACATGTCCATCCCATTCCTCGTCTTTGTCCCCAAATTATCACTAAAAGCACATTTAGATTCAGCAAAAACCTGCTTCTTAATCTACTCATCAGTGGTTAATAGCTCTACATTCGTATTCAATTCAGTGTCGATTGAACATTTGAAAAGAGCTATGAACGTTAGTGCGTTGATGAATATTACATTGCACAATATTAAAATGGTCTGACATTCATCTGACATATACATATGTATGCCAAATAATATCTTAGAAGGACAGAAGATGTGTGTTGATGCTCTGGGAGAGGTTCTAACGCAGGGAATATCAAACCTTTTTGCCCTCTGACAGAAAATATTTTCTGAGATTTTAAGTTTATATTTCAACAATGTAACAACATTATAAATTCACCTTTGCACTGACTTTTTAGTTGGAATTTAAAGTGGACTCAAACCTCTTTTTAGTTGCGATTGCGTCTCATATCCACACTATTGTTTTTAGAAACCAAGTAAATTTGATCTATATTATAATAATAATAACTTGTATATTTATTTATAGAATTATATTACTATTGCAATTATACAGTTATGCTTTTAAAAAGAACAATTCTAATAATTTTAGTTCAAACACTTTAGTTCAATTCTCACTATTAACAATGACTTTTCCCTCAATAAACTTCTAATTTCTTCTTAAGTTCAGGTAATGCGTGGGATTGAGGGATGTAGAATATGATCATGCAGAATGAGGCATTAATATGTGTTTTATAAGTACTAATAAACAGACAATATTCTAGTAATATGCATGATTGTAAGCAACTAGTTAATAGTGAGAATTGGACCCTAAACTAAAGTGGGTTACGCTTTATTTTAAGGTGTCTTTGTTACACCGTGATAGTAATATTAATCAACTACATGCACTTACTATAGGATTAGGATTAGGTTTAGGGTTAGTTGCATGTATATATACATCATTTATAGTTATTACTATAGTAACTACATGAAACATACACTGTTAGAAATTGCTGGTAATTTAAGGCAAATTTTCAACAGTATAATCCTGTTCTGTTCAAAAGCAGTACATTACTGTTTTTTTTGTGTGAAATGACATAGACAAAATATAACAGCATTTTACCGTATTTACTGCTCGAAGGAAATAAATCAGTACTTTACAGTATTTTCAGAACAGAAGACTCCAGTTAGCACACATGGATTTTCAACTGTTTTTCTTCTGATATTTTTTCATCAGGGTACATTTAAACACTGAATCCTTTTTGCTAGCAGTGCACTTCTCAATAGCTTATACAATACCATGTAGTATATTTGTATTATTTACACTAAAATCCTGTAAATATGCCCTTTTGTGAAGAGCTGAAAATAAACATCCACAAACTATAAATGCGTTTCTCAGATTTTTACTGTAAAATGTAGAAACAGTTTTATGCTGTATTTGCAAAAAACAGTAGCCAATTGTATATTTCACCAACAAGAAGACACCGTTAATTTAACAGTAACTTGCTGGCAACCGTGCTGCCAGTTCTTTTCTGTTTTTTAATAAACAGTAGCCAACTGTAAATTTCACCAACAGTAAGATACTGTTATTTTACAGTATCTTGCTGGCAACCGTGCTGCCAGTTCTTTACTGTTTTTTAATAAACAGTAGCCAACTGTAAATTTCACCAACAGTAAGATACTGTTATTTTACAGTATCTTGCTGGCAACCGTGCTGCCAGTTCTTTACTGTTTTTTAATAAACAGTAGCCAACTGTAAATTTCACCAACAGTAAGATACTGTTATTTTACAGTATCTTGCTGGCAACCGTGCTGCCAGTTCTTTACTGTTTTTTAACGGGAGAATTTTTAACAGTGTATGTACGAATGACAATGTAAAATATGTGTTACCTAATTTTATCTTGCAATTCAAATGTTAATCCTTCCGTCTTTTTTGGCAAAAACCTACAGGGAGACTTTAAAGTCGGCGTGAACCGAAGCTGCGATCGTCTATTATGACGCATATCTTAGTGAAACGGCTTCTGAGCACATAAATTCTGTATTTCATTGTGACTTTAAGTCTATGTTTAATAGCTCTTATTACAAATCTTCTGAAAACTGAAAAAGCTTCTGCGCTGAAAACGTATGTCCACAAAACTGTTGTGAATGAGATAATAAAGTGGTCCTGACACAACCACAGCGCATGTCATAAGCGACATGAACACAGAGCCGTGCTTCATTCTGAACATATTTTATAAGGCCACAGTAAACATGTCGGAATATTTAACGAATTTAGTTGGAATACAAAAAGTTTTGCCTGGCTTGCTCGTCACATTACCAGATTGTAATATTTGTTCTGGACTACGTGACGATTTTGAAAAATTAGATCTTTCTGCATTTCTCTACGGTGTTGGTGGCCTGTGTGTGGTTGCACACAGAGCAATTTCAGAGGATAAAAACGCAGCAATAGTGTTCCATCAAAAATCCTGCAGCCAGGCGACTTCCCGTGGTAATGAACTTGTCAGCCTTGCGCCTGTAGAGTTCTGAGCCTGATGTGGTTGTTATTATTCAATTCAGCGTTGTGTTCACCCTCCATTCCCTCAACCGATTTCTCAAATGCCACACCAGGCCTCTTGTTTTCCAGCAATTCCTGTTTTCTGCTTACTCCCGCTAGACCCCAGGTATTTTATTGGCCCTTGTTTAAAACAAATAATGTTTGCTGTTTGCAGCACTGCTGTGAATTACCTCAAATGTTAAAGCTCCAGATAAATGTTAGAGGGAACATTATAGTTGCAGGGTTGCTCTTGAAAATGATTTACAATATTAAATCCTTTTGTTTTTTTGCTTATCTTTGCATCGGTCCTGCTGTTTGCAGCGACGTTGCATTCATTCAAAACAAGAGCAGATGCTTTGTAAATTGTTTAGCAACTCTATCGTAACAATCAGGGTTGGAGAGTAACAAAATACAAGTAACTTAGTTACGTATTTAAAATACAACATTTGAGTAACTGTAT